>JAOTQG010023525.1:0-15560 GCA_025631175.1 Iris virginica
CGGGAAGGGTGAGGGGGAGGAGAGGAGAGGGGAGGCGAGGGGAGGGGAGGGGAAAGGGGGAATGGGAGTGGGAGTGGGAGTGGGGGGAGGGGGTGTTTTATATGTATCAACAGACCAATATAATTAGCTATACATAATGTAATACATTATACCCCTAAACTTTAGTTAGGGTTATTATAAGTATGACCTTTAAATTTCGTAAGTTTCAGAATGCACCCTTTTATTTTAAAATTATAGTTTGAATGTGTTGGACCATTTTGCCCTTCAAAATAAGTGATTTAACGGGCAATTAACGGCAAAATGTAACGGAATGACCTTTCAACAGAAAAAAAAAAGTTCTGACCCTAAAGTAAATACACTATTTAACGTAGAAGCTGTGAACTCTAAAGTGATATAAATTTCTCCTACCAAAAAAGAAAAAGAAAAAAAGGAGAAGAAATCAACCACGTGCACACCACGTGTCTGATCATCCCCTTTGTTTTTTGGACGATCCATAATCAAAAGTTCACCTTCCCGTTAAAAAAAAGCACCGTTCTTTACTTCTTCTCCGTTGATTCTTCCTGAATCAAACCCTCTCTCTCTCTCTCTGCACCGGCGCAGTGAATATACTGAATTACCCAACCAACTTCCAAAATCCCCTATTAGTCTCAAGATCTTCCACAATTCAGTTGCCACCAAACTGAATTCCAGATCCACCACTGTGTCTCCATACCCAAAACTTCAAAAATCAAAACCCTTAATCGAATTCTCAAACCCTAAAGCTGGAGCAGCTGAAGACAATCGGGCGGGAGCTCGCAATGGGCTCCCAGGGCGGATTTGGCCAGTCTAAGGAGTTCCTAGACCTAGTGAAATCCATCGGCGAGGCCCGATCCAAAGCCGAGGAAGACCGCATAGTCCTCCACGAGATCGAAACCCTAAAACGTCGCATAATCGAGCCCGACATCCCGAAACGAAAGATGAAAGAGTACATAATCCGCCTCGTTTACATCGAGATGCTCGGCCACGACGCCTCCTTCGGATACATTCACGCCGTGAAGATGACTCACGACGATTCGCTGATTCTGAAACGGACCGGTTACTTGGCCGTCACGCTGTTTCTGAATGAGGATCACGATTTGATTATTTTGATTGTGAATACGATTCAGAAGGACTTGAAATCGGATAATTATTTGGTGGTTTGCGCCGCCTTGAATGCTGTTTGTAAGTTGATTAATGAGGAGACGATTCCCGCTGTGCTGCCTCAGGTGGTTGAGCTGTTGGGTCATGCTAAGGAGGCGGTCAGGAAGAAGGCAGTTATGGCTATTCATCGGTTTTATCAGCGGTCCCCGTCTAGTGTTTCTCATTTGGTTTCTAATTTCAGAAAGGTTTGTTTGTTTTTCCTCCCATCTTCGTGTTTGCTTGTACTTTGTTGTGCAGGAAGCTTGTGATTAATTTCTACCTGCATTGTATTTTATGATCATACTTGTCAAATCATCCGGTGTTGCTTGTACTTTGTTGTGCAGGAAGCTTGTGATTAATTTCTACCTGCATTGTATTTTATGATCATACTTGTCAAATCATCCGGTGGAAATTTTATGTCTTTTAACCCGCACTGTACTGTTTCTGAGCTGAGTGTCCATTTCTGATGGATTTACTTAATTCACTGACACTTGGATTGATATTATGCCGAGGGTTTATTCTATGTATATGTGGTCCTAAAATTGGTTAAGAAGTTACTATCTTAATTCCCTCCTCGAAAAACTTACACTGCTTTTCATTATGGATGGAGTCGTTATACTGGTTTGTTGCTCTTTTAGATTTTTAAAATGTTCTGGGTATGTTCGGAAAAGTGAGTTTTTTTGGGAATTTTGAATTTTAGGTTTGTTATGATGATTAGAGAAAAAGTGGCGGGGCTAAAAAGAGAAAGAACGGAGGTATTGTGAATAGTGATATTTTGATGATGTGCCATGAAAAAAATAGATAGAGAGAGAGAGAGAGATAGAGAGAAAATTGGTGGGATTAAGGAGAGAAGGGGGAACTCCAAAATCCTAAAACCTGAATCCAAGTACGGACACACCATTGTCTTGAAGGCATGTGCAACTGATAAAAAGTAGACTTGCAGTTGTGCTGGTTCTTATTGGGCTATTCCTGGGCTGCAAGCTAGTTTAGTTAGAGCTCCTGTTAATTAGTGATGTGGTGGATCAAGCCCCACATATGTTGGAGTGGAATTGCAGTTGTGCTGGTTCTTCTTGCTATTACTGTGCTGCAAGCTTGTTTAGTTAAAGCTCCTCTTAATTAGTGATGTGGCGGACCAAGCACCACATATGTTGAAAATGTGATTGATGTAAGGTTCAAACTACATCACCCGGGGGAGTAATGAAAGCATAAATATTGGCACCTTGACGTTTTACGAATCAAATAGTTGCTGGAAGATGATTTTGATGTACATCGTAACAACTGAGATAGCAGGTGCGGTTATGGACGCTATCTTTTGCCCTCAGTTTGATCTTATCGCAAGATATGGGAATTCATCAGCTTTGTTTGCAGCTGGATGTTGTCCATTTATATCATTCAAGCTTCATGGTGTTTCCTACCACCAAAGAAAATTACATGTGATGTTCATTATCAAAAATGTGAATAAGGTCTTTGGGCTATTTTTCATACATTCTCTTTCATTTATATTTGAAGGTTTTCTGTGCTAGAATTACTGTTGCTTATTTTTCTTGTGATAAATTTTTATCATTGCAGAGGCTTTGCGATAATGATCCAGGCGTAATGGGAGCCACTCTTTGCCCTCTATATGATCTCATCACTATAGATGTTAATTCTTACAAAGATTTAGTTGTTAGCTTTGTAAGCATTCTTAAGCAAGTAGCTGAACGCAGACTGCCAAAGAGTTATGATTATCATCAGACACCTGCTCCTTTCATACAGGTAGTGGTTTCACCTCTCTGCCGGTTCAAGTTTATTGCTTCTATTTTGTTGATGTGCATATCACTTATACGGCATTATATAGACTGTACCAAACTGTTTTTTCCATCTTCTGTTCTTTTCTTTCGAAGAATCAAGCTTTATGATCTAGCTAGATTGCGATAGTAGAAACTATTAAATTGTGCAATGTGTAATGGCGTATGGAAATTTAAATTAGAGAAGATGGAAGGAGAAACGCACTTTGTCGACAATTTGAGGGGAAAATGTGCAGAGGTACTTCCCTGATCATTGTTAAATGTACTCCATAATGCTGCTGAAAGCGGATACAAGAAGTGTTAAAGAAAGTACTACAAATTCAGGAGATGGAGGAGGGAGTATAAATTTTGTTGGGACTTGGGGGATCATATAATGGTGAATATGCTGCCATAAATGGATGGGAAAGGTTTATAAAAAGTTGATACAAAGGGCGTGAAATAATTGGCTGTACTCGTTGAGTTGAACCTTATCTCAAATAGAAGACTTGTCAGCAAACCAAGATGTAAATTAACAAGCATGCGTATCATGCGCCTTGTAGATAATAAATCTCATAATCATCTGTTTCTCTATTGTCAAGTAGCATGAAATTTATGGTGTGAGCTGTTTTCTATTTTAAATGAGAGTTGGCGTGCTTGTCGATTGAAAACCTATTATGCACTCGGTTTGTCAGGGTTCGGAAAGATAAGGATGTGGATTGCAAATGTGGTCTGTTAAGGTTTATGCTAGGAAGCAGCTATTTATCTGGTCAGAAGATTGATGGAACCCTACAAGGAAAGAAAAAAAAGACTTGCATTTTGTTTTCATCAATTTAGAGGAGTAGGATAGAGTTTCTATTTAGTTAACTTAAGGATATGTATGATGGAACTTCAACACTAGTTAGAACCAAGGCAGGAGAGATATGCGAGTTTCGATCATTATAAGACTCCATCGAGCAGTCGTCTTTAAGCCCTTATCTTTTGCCTTAACAATATACAAGACTTATCGAGCATTTACATTATAAGGTACCATGCTACATGTTATTTATCGTTGGCATTGTCCTTGTTATGAAAGAAAGATGGACTTAGTGATAAGCTAGGAAAGTTGTGAGAGAAACCTTATAAGTTGTAAATGATGTTATAGAGAAAGAGAAAGTGATACAAGCCTAAGAGCATCGTTGTTAAGTCAAAATCAAACTGTTTACACCTCTAATGCTCGTAACGAATTTTACCACAATATATATGTATATATATATATTTATATATCAAAGCTGTTATTGAAGCCTATTGGAGTTACACATTATCAAAATTTGATTTCTCGTCACTTTGAGGGTTCCTGATTATTGGACCTAAAAGATTCCCATGAACTTACAACCATTCTTGAAGAACATTTGATATGTAATTCGAATAATGATTCTTCTATTATGAGGTCTTGGAATTCTAGATAGGCAAGCATTAGAACTATAATTTTAATTATAAAAGATGTGAGATATATTAGGTTTCATGACAAATTTCATATCAAACACCTCATTGAGTTCAAATTTTCTTTTAAATTGTCTATCAATTGAAATGATTTTTCTTTTGATGTACATTATTGATGAAACTCTACAATTTTATCTCAATATTGAACCCTATATGTATTTAAATTGCGATATCCGATGAAAAATACAGGTTTTTCATTAACATGAAAATGGATCTTTGGGAAATTTTCATACTAATTTATGTACTTTGAGGTGAATTATCTTCCTCGATTTTTAACCAATTGAGATTTAACTTCTGAGAATATACTCACCCGCTCGATTTTTTGGGGTGATACTATTAACTTTGATCAAACAGTTGTAAAAATTTACTTGCTCTTTGCCAATTAATGAAGTTGTTTTTGAGGATTTACTCAATATTTTTATATATGCTAAAATTTTAGAATCTGAGATGTAATACATGTATTATATATTGCTAATCTGATATTATCTCATGTTTGACTTTTATTTTTCGTAAAAAAAAAAAAAAAACCGGAACACTCATTTGAAACGTAAGTGCTCCGGCAACCTCCAACAGATGACAATGCATGAGGATTCATGAAAGATCCCATTTTGCGACATGTACAACAAAATTCACGAAGAAAAAAAATATGTTTTTAGCATTGTCTCTGTAGAGTAGAAACATGATGTTTAAAAGTGAGTTTGAAGCTCAGCACATAAAGAGCAAAATATATCAACACAATTCATCACAAGACTTCATTTAATAAAACCAAGTACTTTTGGAATAATCATCAATAATGTAACAAAATATTCGGTAGAGGAGATAACCCATACATCAGCATGAACTAACTCAAATAGGGAAGGGTAGGAAATTACGGTGGTCTTTAGCAAACTCACACGACTAACAAGGCAAACTTGTAATAGACTGTACCTCGTCATATAATTTCTTCAGAACTGGTAATGATGGATGAAGATAACGACAATGCCACTGGAATGGAGGCAAAGTACTCCGATAGGCTATAGATCCAACTGCACATGATTAGGCAATAGATCTTACTGCAGATGGATGAGTGGCGACAACTTCTTCAGGCAAAGACAACCCCTTGGACTCACTTCCTGTACCAATAATCTCTCAAGTCTGGAGATCCTGAAATAGACAATATTCAGGAAAGGAGACACAACAGTGTAAGTCCCTTATAAGACACAAAAGGATAAGAGTAACACTCTTGTCACCAAAGATTGTGGACGATGATCCCTCCGCTACTGTAACGCTGGTGCACTTATAGATGATCCGGACGTAGATAAACATGTGTGTATTTCCTGTAATGTGATTGTTGGCACCTAAGCTAATTATCCAGTGCCTCTGGTAATTAGAAAAACATACTAAAGTTGCTTCAGAAGAGGAGGATTAATAAGCTTTCACTTCTATGATCTGATAGCTACCCTTGCCTGTGGTATGGACTGAAGGTTGGTGCATGGTACACCAAATAAAAATGGGGTGAGCAGATGTTCTGATTTTCAACATGGGAAATGCTTTTGATAAACTTTTTACTTCTTCTTACTTTCTTTGTTCAGTGGTTTACTTAAAGAACTTCTTGTTTAGTTTAATAAATTTGGAGGTTCAGGTTCTTTATTCAGTATGTTAGTTGTGATGTGCCAGATGGTGTTTTCTCTGACATTATCAATTATTACTCCCTGGAGCTTCCATTTGAGGCCCCTCCCCTCCCTTTTGGTCTTATGTACTGTCGTTCTGATTTACTTATATATTCATTGTTTTCATTCAACAATATATCTTTTACTCTGCAGATTAAGTTGTTGAAAATCATGGCTTTACTTGGTAGCGGAGACAAGCAGGCTAGTGAGCAGATGTATACTGTAGTTGGTGACATAATGAGGAAGAGTGACACGACTAGTAATATAGGCAATGCCATTCTTTACGAGTGCATATGCTGTGCTTCATCAATACATCCCAGTCCTAAGTTATTAGAAGCTGCAGCTGATGCTATTGCCAAATTTTTGAAGGTTTGCCTTTTGGACTGGTCCTGAATCTTTGATAAGCATTTGTTTGTCTTTTATTTTTGTTTATTCATTTATTTGTTTACTTATAAAGCTACATCTCACCTTACATTCTCATCTGCATTGCAGAGTGATAGTCATAATCTAAAGTACATGGGTATTGATGCTCTTGGACGATTGATAAAGATAAGTCCAGAAATTGCTGAACAGCACCAATTGGCAGTTATTGATTGCTTAGAGGTAAGTTGCCTCAAAACCATTTGAAAAGACTGTTATTTTAGTTCATACAGCTATTGGAGGGTGTGATTAATCTTTTTATTTAAACATGACATACTGCGCAGCTCTTAAATAAGTTGGTGAAAAAACATAGCATCCAAGCTCTAGCACAGCTTGCAAGGTTCCGAGTTTAAATCATCGAGCTTGCATTTGTTTTTATTGGTTTGTAGGGCTAGTTGGTGCGTTGTTTGGTTTATTCTGTAATTTTCTGTAGTATGTTCACCGAGTACCTAAAACAGAAGTTCAAAAGTAAAAGAGCTGCAAAATTTTAGTTGCTAATGTCAGGTTATTTGATTAGTTCCTTCATCCATGTTTAAATCTGCAATTGTTTGCTGATATGCATTCAGGCGGACTTTCTGAAACATTCCTATCAATTCGTCCATGTAAATTGTTGGGTTGAATAATTTTGAACCTCCTGTAATGGTGAGCCCTGGGATTTGACGGCAGACTTAAAAAGCCACCTACAAGATGTGAAGAAATTCGAAAGATAGAAATGTGATGTATGTGGTCCCTTTGATATGCAATTATTTTCTACCTGCCTTGACATCAAGCCCTGTTCCTCTCTCGCCTTGTTTGATTCACAGTCCTACGCTCCTTGTCCCACACAGCAACACCAATGAGAGTTTCTTGGTTATATTGAACATGCTGCCTTAAGGCCACATAAAAGCTCCGACAAAGATGCAGAAAATATGCTTTAGTAGGAGCCTTATTGGAAACTTTTTTCGTCCTCACAGTATTCGCAATTGATTTTACAAAAGTTTTGAAAAATTACCAGATGCTTGTTATTTATTTTTTAGATGCTTGTTGTTCGATGCACATGATAGTGGTGATAAGTTTTTTCATTGATTGAGTAGGTGCAATAAGCCTGGAAATTATGCTTACTAGGCTACCTAGTCCGTCCTCAGTTCATAATTGTTTAGATATTGGATAGCTTAATCCATATGCAGATGGTAGGTAATTCAGGTTTGACCTTCACATATACCAGTGCCAGCTCTTTACCGGAATGAGTTTGCTGCCACAAATGATAGAGGGACCCCTGATTCACGAAATTAGCAATTGTTCTTTTCTTTGATTATGAAGGTGATGGATGGCTGTTAACGACCACTGCAAATTAGAGAGAGTAAAGGTGATGGAACTGGAAGGACAGATACTTGGGTCTACTTTCATAAAAGTTTCCTCTTGGTTATAGTTCTATGATGTTCTTCTTTTCCAGCTAAAAGAGACAAGGGGCCCCTTCTGCTTGTAACAATCTTCATTTAAGTTCCATTGCACTGAAAATTTGCTAGATGTAGTAGTGAAGCCTAGTAAACCTCTCAATCTTCTTGAGAGATGATGGTGACTAGTGATTCTGTTATGGGTTGATTATGATGCAAGCTTTGTAAATTATCATCTTGGTAGTAGGTAAATACCGACGCTCTGTGCGGGCCAAGAAGAGATAAGGGCCCCTTTACACCTGGAATAAGCTTATAGGTTTGATAGAAAATAATGTGCTTAGAGTTTACGAGATGCAGTGAAGCTGATTAGGACGCTTGTAGTAGACAAAATGTGGCCTATTTATATGGGTTGAGTATCTGCTGCATCTATTTATCTCTGGTTACCATTCTTAATTTGTCTCGTAATTTACTTGGGTCTTAGTAAACTGCTATCCTATGTTACATGGTGTTCTTGTATTGAAAGATGGATTGTGAAAGATGTTTTGATGGTTTTTGGCTGATTTCTTGTCCACCTTCCTTGTACTCTCTTTCTCTATCAATGATATCCTTCGTTTATTGAAAAAAAAAAAGATGGATTGTGGAAGGATGGCATAATGAGCATGGAAGGCCTGTCGTGTGTGTAGTGAAATCTCTTACCGTTTCTTGATGCAGGACCCAGATGACACTCTAAAGCGGAAAACTTTTGAACTGCTCTATAAAATGACAAAATCCTCCAATGTTGGAGTGATTGTGGACCGAATGATTGACTACATGATAAGCATCAATGATAATCATTACAAAACCGAAATAGCATCCAGATGTGTAGAGCTTGCGGAGCAATTTGCACCAAGCAATCATTGGTTTATCCAGGTTTGTTTGTTGTTTCAATTGCAGATTTCTTAGCACGGAATGTGTTACTAAACTTTCAATATTCAGCATTTCCTAACTTGTCTACTCTACAGACTATGAATAAAGTCTTTCAGCATGCTGGGGATCTAGTGAACACTAAGGTGGCACATAACTTGATGCGCTTGATCGCTGAGGGATTCGGAGAGGATGATGATACTGCAGATAGTCAGCTGAGATCATCTGCTGTATGTAGTCTATCAACTTCGGTTTTAGTTCTGTCAATACCTTTCATTGCTTTAGATGTTGCTGCTTCACGTGCATGTGTTTCATGTGATATTGCAATTAACTTATGCAATTGCTGGTGCTGTTTGATGGCTTCTCTCTTGCTGCGTGTTACTTTCCCTTTCCTGTTGGATTAATATAGAGAATGTAGGTTCATGAACAATATGATGCCTTAGTAGAAGAAATCAGAACGAAAGTACTATGTTTACTGATTTCGGCAGAATAGTGGTTTCTTTAATGATATGCTTGGGTGTTTAATTAAATGACTTGCTGGCAAAGTCTGGATTGTTATGTGGTAACGTAATCCTCATAAAGCTTTTTTACCTCCCTTCTCTTTCTCTTTGCAATGGATGACAAATTACGAATCATTTTCCTGTTTTCTGCTTTTACCAATTCCATGCAATACAGTTGCAAGTCATTGAAATAATTTATGGTAAAATTTCTATTAAATAAATTTATCTGCAATTTTAAAAGAACTGTATTTCTTGGTTCAGGTGGAATCTTATTTGCGGTTAGTTGGAGAACCGAAACTTCCATCTACATTTCTTCAGGTAATGTCAGTCATATAATTCTTCTGTTTTGCTTCTTTCTCTGCTTGTTAACTTCCATGTTGGTATTGACAAATGCTTACAATGACCATGCGTGTAATCCTGCTTCATCCTTTTCCAGGTCATATGCTGGGTGTTGGGGGAATATGGAACTGCGGATGGTAAATTTTCTGCATCATACATCAGTGGGAAGCTATGTGATGTGGCTGAGGCACACTCAAGTGATGATGCTGTTAAGGTATATTCATCACTACTAATTTTGTAATAAAAAAAGGTATGCTTAGTAGTTTCTGTTGTCCGAATATATGGCTTAGTAATCCATTGACTGACTAAAATTATTTTCTTCGGGGTTTAATTTTGATGCATATGCTCCATGTATGGGCTTAAATGTTTCTCAACTGCTCCCTGCATACCCATGATTCCTAAAACTGGAGTATGCCCTACATCTTTGTGTGATTTTACCAATAGTTAGCCCTTTGTTGGTACTTAAGTCTTGTGTTCTTTCCATCGTCCCTGTACTTGGGGGTAATCAATGTTCTTGCCCCTTGGATTGTGCTACAATCCTTGTATCCAAGCATTGTTGTCGAATAAATGCAGGTCTAGGCATGTACTTAGACCCAGCTCATCAACACTTGTTCTGCACCGTTAATAGGTGTGCACCTCCTAAGCTCGAGGCTCCAGACACCTACTTATTTCTTTGGCTTATCTTGGCAACAATTTATTTTTGTTTCGGTATGTTAAGTAGACTAAGGAGTCACACAATGAAGCTTTGGGAGAGAATAGTTGAAAGTAGACGAAGGAGGGAGACAACGCTGTCGGATAATCAATTTATTTTTATGCCAGGTAGATCAACAATGGAGGCTATCCACCTCTCAAGGAGATTGATGGAACGCTATAGGGAAGGTAAAGAGGATCTACCCATGGTCTAGAGAAGGCATGCGATGGAGTCCCTAGGGAGGTAATTTGGTTGATCCTAGAAGAGAAAGGGGTTAAAGTGAGATATATTGAGGTTATTAAAGATATGTATGATGGGGTGTCGACGTTGGTTAGAACCACGGCATGAGTTCCAATCACTATAGGACTACTACAACGATAGGACTTAATCCCTTATCTTTTTGCCTAATTAATTGATTAACTAGACATCTACAAGATGATATTGGTGCATGCTATTTACTGATGACCCTGCCCTTGTCCTTATAGATGAATCAAAGAATGGAATTAATGATAAGTTAGAAAAATGAAAAGAAGCTTTAGAAGTCAAAAGGTATTAATGAAGTAAAAGTTAGATGGAGAAAAAAATACCTTAAAAGGAATTTGGTACTTAGGATCAATCATTAATCAAGATGGATAGATTGGAGAGGATTAATCATAGAATAAAATCGGGTTGGATGAAATGGAAGACAGCATCTCGAGTGTTATGTGATCTGCATATTCCAGTAAAGATAAAAGGAAATTTTTTATAGGACAACTAGTAGGCATGCGCTAATGTACGAATCTGAGTCGTGGACTTCTAAGAAGGAACATGTTAACAAGACGAGTATAGCGGAAATGTGAATGCTTAGATTCATAATGAACAAGTATGATAAACTGTAATAGTAGCTCCTACAATAGAAGAAATGAGAGAGAATTGGCTAAGATAGTTTGATCATGTACAACGTAGACCCCTTAGTGCTCCAGTTAGGAAGTGTGATGATATTAGTCTTAAGGGCAAATTGCAGAAATGGTCCCTTAACTCAAAAATATTGGGGGAAAAGTCCTTAAACTCAAGATTGTTCAATTTTGGTCCCTGTACTGAAAAATTTAAGCGCAATTGGTCCTAAAATCTAATTTCGATCCAATTAAATTTGAAATAGAAATAAACATGCATGATACTTGCTAATGACGAGGCAAAAGATATCAGATTCACTCGTTTTTTCTATTTTTTTACTTATTCTTCTTGTAGAGAGTGGAGAAAATAAATCAATTTAACGAAGAACATGAGTAAATTGGACGCTTTTATTTCCGTCATTAGTAAGCGTCATGCATGCTTATTTCTATTTCAAATTTAATTGGACCAAAACTAGAAGTGAGGAGCAATTGCGTTTGATTTTTTCAAAACATGGACTAAAATTGAGCAATCTTGAGTTTAAGAATTTTTTCCCTAAATTTTTTTTAGTACATGGACCATTTTTGTAATTTGCCCTAGTCTTAATGAATCTAGGGGTAGGGGTAGGGGTAGGGGTTGTCCAAAGTTTTACATGAACATCGGCAATACGGAAATACTTGAAAGACTGGTTTATATGGTGAATTGGCATTGGATTGTGTGGAATGGCAAAAAAAGATTCATGTAGCTGACCCCAAGTGATCGGGATTAAGGCTTTGTCGTCGTTGTTATACGTCAAATGATAAATTTGTAGGCAATTAGTCATTTCTAGGTTATATCAAACTCAGCCAAAGGGTAAACCAAATTTACTCACTTTATGAGTTGATCCATTTGGTACTAAACCACCAGTTAAACGACTTGATCTTTTAAGGAAGTCTGAACTGGGCTGCTAAACTTCTTGAGCAACTCGAATTGCTTGAATATTTGCTTACTTTTGGAAAATGATACAAATTGCTATCTTCGTAAAAGGCCTCTGGCAGAAAAGGGATTCAAATGTGGACTATAACTGGACTTGCCATATTAAGTAGTGAGACGCTTTGAGGTCCGGGCCACGGACAAAAATTGTTAAAATTCTTCTGCGGTTCGAGAGAATATATAATAAGAACCAGAACTGTTTAAACCTTACTGAGCTTCAATAAAATTAATAAAGCGATACATAAAAAACTAATCCCAAACCGTTAATATTAGAACTAATCCCATAAAGACCGAAAGAAAATCACGTGCTAGTGTAGGTGCATCCGTTATATATAAAATCAGAAATAAATAAATTTTAAATCTTTCATAACTTTATTCAGCTATCCAGGAAAAAGAATGAACTATGTTCTTTTTTTTTGGGGTCTTGGTTTTAGTTTTTTTTTTCTTCTTTGTATGATAGTTGGTGTAACTCGTCCTAAAGGGAATTTGATCTAGTAGCCAATCGTACCAACATTTTTGTCAGCCTCTCGTAGCAATCTGTGCCCCATTTCTTCTTAGCATCCCTCCTCTATCTCTGTGCCAATGCATATTTTGTTATCAGTATCTAGATCAGTGGTTAGAAGATTTTAAATCCAGAGACCACAAATGCTGCGGATGCAGTTGGTGTTTGTGCGCGCGCGTATGTGTGTGGCGGAAGATACTTTAGGCGATCAAAAAGTGAGGCGAGAAGCCAATCAAAAAAGAGCGAAAAAAGAGACAATATAAGGAAAAAATAATTATCTAGAGAGATAATATTAAAATGATGGTCATATATGAGATTAGCTTGCTTAGAGTAAATAAATTTCAACATCCATTAAAACTTCAAAAAGAATTAAATATCCCACCCTTGGCTCTTAACCCACAAAAATTACAAATGGTAATAAGTGTTGTTATTTTATTCACTAAAGTGACATATTACCATCCTGTATCAGTTCTCTTGCTCTCTTAGAAGACCTTGACTTATGCTGTGGCAAATCTCATTGGAGATGTTGAAGGAAGGCTGGCCACCGGCAACAGAGCTCCAGGTCGCTGTCTCCCTTCTCTTGTCTCTCTCTCCAGTTCTCCCTCTGGTCGTCTCTCTTTCAGTCTCTCTCCATTGTTCGATGTCGAGAAGTAAGTTCAGCCATACAGGTCTGTTCAAGTTTTGCATGTCATTTCCTCCCCCCAAAACCCTTATTCGATGCCGTTCAGCCTTTAGGGAGGGACTCATGAGTTTTAATAAAAAATGAGAAGGGGTCAAAGTGAAAATTTATAAAAGGGTCACCAAGTTCTTTGACTTTCGCCTTAAGGCGGAAAAGCCTCCAGTGCGGTCGACTCGACTGAGTCTTTTGGGGCGTCCGCCTCTGACAACTATGCGTTAAACCAACCATTTCTATTTCAGATCGGTTTCTTCGTCGCTGTAACAACATTTTTGCAGTCACTTATAGCCATTTCTGGCCCACAGGCCCCCAGCATCTCTTGAATCTATCAAGTGCCAATGCATTGTTTGATCGGTGCAGTGTTATGGAAGGTTTCTCTTGCATATAAAGCTGGATGGAGTTCTGTTTTTACCATGCCTTTCTGATTGCCCATTTCACCTTCGTCAATTTGCCTAGTTCTTTTGATGTTCATCTCCCATCACCCTATTCTGATAGACGATCACCAATTGTTGTGGATGCAAAGAGAGTAAGAGACAGGCGCTTGGAATTGGAAGTGTGGTAAAGCATTATGGAAATATCAAATATCTAATCCTGAGGTTGAGTTGAGCTGAGTGTCCTTAATGTAGATGATTTCGGTCCATCAATTATGATCGGGATTAAGGGTTTATGATTCTAGTGAAAAGAGAGACTGTCTAACTGAAAATTCATAAACGAATGTCCAGCATATTGTTCCAGGCATACCATCGACCACAAAACCACATTATGAGGCGGCCTCGCACTAGACCGCAGGTCTCCACCTGTAATGTGACTAGTTTTGCTTGGGTGGTATTTAGAAGCTATAGAGCCATGCAGATGAGTAGTCTTCTTTAGGGGCGTAGTAAGGAGATGTTTGCAGATATCAAGGAAAAAAAAATGTAATATGATTTTAAATTTGTTAGATTGAGTAAACAATGATGTATGTCTGCTCCTACTGTTCTGAATATTTCTGTATTGTCACTTATGTTATCCTTATTAGTGATCCATTTATAGGCCTCTTTCATCCAATGTTTCCCGACTCAGATATTGTTAACCTTACTGACAATTTTGTTTCCAAACTAATTTGATTTTCTCTCTTCTTTTAAAGGCCTATGCTCTTACAGCTCTTATGAAAGTCTATTCGTTTGAAATAGCTGCCGGAAGAAAAGTGGACATGCTACCTGAGGTAGGTAAACTTTGATCATCTTTCTTCCTCTTTCGTAAATTTGGTTTTAGTATTATCTAAGATGCAGCGGGCTGGTATTAGGACCTGATCACTTAGAGATTAAGTTTGCATATTCACATTTTCTCCCCAACGGCAATCACCCTCTTGATCACTTACATTGCTTTTTCCCCATTCTCATTATCCAATTTTAAACATCGTTTAGACAAAACTACTTTTTCCCAACATTTTTCACTATTCACGAACACCAAAAAATTATCACTCTCATCTACCACTCACATTCTCTCTCATCATTAGGAGACAATTTCTTTTAGACATCAAATCATGTCTCTACCAAATAATCCATTTTCAACCACAACAATCTACCCAGACTATAAATCCATCGTTTAGCTTTATTATACTCGCAACAGTTATCAATCGCACCCATAGTATAATTTGAAAGTATTGATGAGGTGCTAATCATGAATGTTTGTTGCTATAGGTTTTAGTTAATGCTTTGACAAGGTAAAAGTTACTTAATAACTTCTTTCCTACTTGTTAGTGCTGGAATTTTAGAGTGAAAGCTCTTCTCCGTTGCGAAGCTACTCAGTCATTGTAGCTTTTGTCTCTTGCAAAAGTTTGGTGTGGAAATTTTACATTGTAGTACTTTTCTTTTATAATATCCACTCTAATTGATAACTTTGGTAGACTCACAAAATATTAAGATGGTAAAGTGACGGTACTTTGGCCCTCTTCAAATTGAGGTAGGAGAGCACTCAGGAGCTGAAAAATTAAACTTCTACTTATAGGAGATAATGAAGTTGTCTGTTGGTCACAAAAACGATGATATTACAATTTAACGTTTGAAAAGGAACTTGTAGGAGCATCATGTGATTTTCGCATTGCCTGACATCTCCCAATGGAAATATCTTTCAAATTTGAAGTTTATAACACATTTTTACACTTTGCTCCCTTCTACTTACCCATAGTTATTAAAGACGCAAGGCACACCAAGGCGCAAAAGGTGTGCCCGGAGCCTAGGCGCAAGGCGGGCGCGCGCCCGAGCGACAAGGCGCACAAAAATG
>JAOTQG010023636.1:0-15556 GCA_025631175.1 Iris virginica
GTAGGCTGACATAAACTATGATGGTACCATCCATTGGGTGGCTCCATCCGAAGCCCGTCATGGACGGTCATCTGACAGTCCGATGGACCGGGTCATGACCGCGCAGTGAGAAGCGCCCTCAGTCGGGCAACCTACCCGTTGGGTGGTCAGCAAGTCAATGAACGTGAGCGGCCAACCGCCCGTTGGGCCGGGTCACAACTGATCATTCCTTTGTAGTAACCCTGGGGAGAGGCTAGCCCGTTAGGCCTTACCCTTAAATAGTATTGGGCCTAATGCTTGGGCTTGGGCCCATCAGTATCACAAAATTATATATATATGGGTCTATTTCGCTAAAAACCATAAATATCGTACAAACGTGCGAATCAGTTGTATTTTAGTATATTTTTGTTGTATCTTAGTTATATTTTTGTTGTATCGTACAAAATAACTAAGATACAAGAATACAAAACAAAATGCAATAAGATACAACATTGTCTTACTAAGATACAACAAAAAAAATACAATAAAATTAACGAAGATACAATAAAAATGTACAAAAATACAACATGTTCGCAGGTTTGTACAATATTTGTGATTTGTAGCTGATCATTTTTCTCTATATATATTTTTTATTTTTTATTTTTTTGGTGTCGAAAGAAATTATCCGGTTTTTGGATGTACACTGCAATATCATATTCAATAATGATCAATATTTTTCCAAATCACGCAACCAATAATTGATTGACATATCATTTAATAATTTCATTTTTTTAAAATAAAAATAATCCCTAGAATCATTCATACTGTGGACATCAATCCTGATACAAAAACCCAGCAGTAAAGATGAGTGGTTCACCATTATTGCTTGCTTGATGCTTCTGATCTGTTTCTACATTGGACTTTTTTCTGACAAAAATAATTTTCTTCACTCGTAGAACATTATTGTCAGCCCACTATATTTAAGTTGGGCTTCTAATTCCGTAAGTCCAAAGGCCAGACTCAAGAGAATGCGCTATTGTCCTCTAAGACGAAAAAATGTCTCAATTAGCCCAACTACGATACCAAAAGATCCAACTTCTAAGGTTCTATCTATTCTAGGGTTTGTATTAGTGAGAGTGCATGGACTTTATTAGCGACGGATGGAGATTTTTCGTACCCACTACATCCAATCCAACAATTTCGCAAGAGAGGTCATTTATTATGTGCTTGCCATTAAAAAAAATTGATGTCTTCCATCTACAAATACTACTTCCTCCATCGAAAAATAGATAATCTTTTAAAATTGTACATATTTATTTATTAATGAGTAAGGTTCGGATCAGGAAGTCGATTTTTGTTAATTTTATTTGATGTTTTGTAATGATTAAAGTGAAAAAGTAAGAGAAATAGAGAGAAAATGATGGGACCCATAAAAACTTAAAAATAAAAAATAATGATAAACTAACATCGTGACCCAAGCCTAATATATATTGATAAAGAAAAACACAGTCAACCCAAAAAATCAATAGCATGCATTGCAAACTTGTACCTTAGTGTAAAGGTACAAGTCCGCAATGCATACGATTGATTTTCCAGTTGATTCTGTCGATTGATCTAGCACAGTTCATTGACAAATATATCCTTATTAAATAATGTCTCTTTATTAATGTTAAATAATTAATGTTCATAAGTAGTTGGAAGAATTGGTGGGTAAATTAAGAAAATACGGGTAAAAAAAAGCCTAAAAATCTTTTAAAAAACAACTATTTTAGAATAATTTTTTTTTTAAATAAATCATCTATTCCAAAACGGAAGGAGTATTTACCTATTTGGTTATAGTATATGCGTTTAACATTGTTAGAGAAGGTAATTTTTCAAGAATTACTTGACCAGTTGGAGAAAAAAACTCGTTAATTTGAAGAGTCGAAGGTATTTTACTGTTTGAAACTGAAAATATAAGGCACTAAATGTAAAATGATAAATAACATTTAATGTATTTTGCCCTTTTTCTATCACAAAATTAGTTAGTATTCAAAGATTGATCCTGTAATATGATTCATCATTCACTATTATAAAGTATTATATTCTTAATTATTAATTATTAATAATTAATCTTATAACTACACTTTTTTTAATTTATTTTTTTGCTACTAGCATTGTTCTTATTTTATCACCAATAACAGTTTTCATAAAAACAATAATAACTAATATTCTCCCGGGTGATTTTTACCCAGGTTTTTTAATTTTTGATTTTTCTCTCTCATTGGTACCACAATTTTTCTATATATTTCTCTCTTACTTTCTAACTTTAATCATTATAAAATTTTAAAAATCAAATTAATAAATCATTCATCCAAATGCAACCTAAGTAATTTATTTTAACATACAATTAAAATTTGATTAAATGAAATAGACAGAACTATCAAGTATGATGAGCGCACTATGTCATGGATATGGTAACTATAGTATTATATCGGCCTTCAACCAAAATTAGCAAAGTAAAAGCTTTTTGAAATGTGCAGTAAAATGCAATATCGATGCAGTCATCTTTGTTCGAAATGGAAGAAGTGGGTGTAAAGTGATGATCAAAAATCAAATTAGAGAGTTTATGAGTGGCTTGTGCAAACCAATGACAGGGGTTTACGATCCAGAAACGACGAAGGCTATATCTCTAAAAGAGGCATTAAGCTGGATAAAAACGAGAAAATTATCATAAATCGATTTAGAGATGGACTCACAGAATATTATAAACGCAATGAAGAACAGGAAGGAAGATGAGTCTAATGTTGGCACCGTGCTTGAAGATTGTCTTAAACTAGTTGCAGAGATTGATAATACTCTCTCCCTGTCACAATAATTGATGTTTAAGGTTGAATTACACTAACCAAAGAATGCTTAAATATCTATTAATTTTTCAATTTTGCCCTCTCTTTACATAAGATGTCTTATCAAATTCTTCTTTCATTTAAAGAGATATTAACTACTCATTGATCTTGAAATTGAGATAAAAGGGTAATTTAGGAAAAGTGTAAAAAAAATGTACAAGACATCAACTATTTTGAAATACTCTTTATTTCCAAGAGATCAACTATTGTGAAACGAATGGAGTATCTCTCTAAGTTTTGTTAGGCGCTCAGTGATTCAAATCACTCATGTTATTGCTAGGGCGATAAATTTTGTATTCGAGAATGATTAGATAATGCACCTTTATTTATTCAAAATATAATGATTGATGATATTGAAGAATAAAAAGCTTCAATTTGGTGTAAAAAAAAAAAAGTGCAGTAAAATTATTTTCTTGGGACAGCAAGGGCGTATTCACCCTCTATGGTTCGGATGTTTACTGGTTGACCTCTACGTTGATCTATTAGTCAATGATCATCTTCTTCTTTTTTCCCTTTAAAATAAGAAAATTGTTGTTGATTCTCCACTTATTTTCGAAATAACTCTAATCATGACCTATTAAAAATTAAAATTTTCTTTTACCACTCTACCACATCTCGTTATTAGTGATCATCTCCAAATATAATCAAAGGAAAGGTATGTTTTCATCAAACATTTGTAAGTCACTGCAGTTTTTATTGTAATTTTGTTTCCATATAATCTCTCTCTCTCTCTCAATCCTTTTTTTTTTTGGGGGGATCTAATCTATACCCAAAAAAAAAAAAAAAAGCAAAACAAAACTGGCTTTGCTTAAACGACTGACTGATTCACCGAAAACTGATACCAGTGTCATGTTCTACCTGCATTCCAGCTCGAAGGCTTCATCTCCACGAGAAGAAACACACCAATAATTCACCCGTGTCAAAAGAGCCCTTTCATGACAGTTCGTCCTACTGTCTGGTGTCTACTACATACATGAATCTCAGTGCTTCTGAGCAAAGTGGTTTGGGTGGGAAGTACACCCTCCAAAAAGCTTGGCCTCAAACAAGAAGACAACAGATAAAAACCCCTATTATATAGCCCTCAGCACTTATTGTCTCAAATAAGACAACAAAAGACAAACCATATTGCCAACAACATCATTAAACTTGCAATCAAAGCCAGCCCATTCCTTGGCACTAATGTTTTTTTTCAGAATGTCAATACCTGCAGGTGCCTCCTCCACTTTTTAGTACTCCATCCGTTTTGTTTTAATTGTCCTAAAAGCGACATTTTTCCCTCACGTTCGCTATCATGAACAATTAAAACGAAATAGAGGGAGTAATAAAATTCATGAAAAATACACTATGAAGATACATACATGTACACCAGGGGCAAAATGCTCTATCCACATAATTATGAATAAAAATGAAATTATTATTTTTCGTGATGAATGGGAGCATTAAGAAACACTGCAGAAAGAAAGATTCTATGGTTGTCACATAATCAACCACGAACGGAACCATGGTCGGATTTACAACCTAGCTACAAGCATGGACGAATAATGCATTTGCAGTTGTTTCTCCCATTGCTTATTTAGCTTTCATAAAAACTGATTTATTTATGATGTTATAGAAAGAAAAAAGTAAAAAACAAAAACAAAAACAAGAAATGCCACAGATTTGCACAACCAAGAGAAGAAGAATCAAACGCATAGCAAATGAGCCATAAGATGAAAGGAAAAAGAGAAAACACCTCGACATTTTACAGTTGTAGGGCAAGGGATTTGGAACCCCTTCACTTGGATTTCTGGCATATATTTGACGGTTAAAATCAATTTGCGTGCAAGTTTTTGAATCTTTCACACCTGAACCGTTATATTGTTTTTTGAGCAAGGTGATGTTGGTTCGAACTGTAAAATACACAAAACTCTACAGGGAGTTCTGGAACTGTAAGCAAGCAACTATCTTATTATTATACATCAGCGGGTCCCACAATCTCATGCCGGCATGGTAAGAGCACTCACAGGAAATAAATGGGAAACTTGCAAGTTTATCATGGATGCAATGATAAGTGGAAAAATGTCAACTCACAATGAGGGAATTTAGAGACATGATCTTATCACCTCTCCTTATAAAAGCATAGGATCCCCTGTACCTTCAACAAACATTCCATGTTTTCCGAATACAAACATAATCACCAGACACATTAGATCTAAATATTTTCCATAATACCAGACTACCAGTTGTTAAGCCCCCCCCCCCCCCCGGTCTATCCCCATCTGTTTGATCTTCGAAAAAATTGAGGCAATTAAGGCTTAAAATGAGGAGATTGGGGACTCTCGTCCATTTTCTCATACTATGGCTAGTGGTCATGGCAATCCATAATGGCACAAATTCCAAGGTTTACACCTTAGAATCAGGTACGAAGAACTCCTCTAACTCAACTACGAATAAAAGTTTTCAAATCAAAAAAGAATTTTAGTTGTGATGGAGCTTAGTTTCTCAATTGATGTACATAGCTGATTCGGAGCTCAGGCCTCAAACATACAGCTCAAGGCAGACAGCAGCATACATTCAGGCTAACTGGGTAGGTTTGACAAGTATTTCCTTGGTTTTTGATGGTTTATTTGGAAATGGAACCTCTAAAGTTGCCAATGGGTAGGGTTAGGTGGAGTTAGTCGTGGGATTTGCGACACATAATCAAGGTTGCTGATCGCACTGCTCTCGGCAAGCTTAGAATGTTGTGAACTATTTGATCGGCAGTCTTGCTTATGTGGAGTAAATCCAATAATCAACTCCACTAACTTTGGAAGCAAAACTCCAACAGATCCTTTCCCATTTCCTTACCTGGCTTACGCTTACCTAACTATGAAGTAAATTAATATACTCTCAATATACAGGAAGATGAGAAGAGGAAGAATAAACGACCATCTGGACCAAATCCAACTGGAAATCATCTCCCACCGACGAGGAAATGAATCAATGATGCAGGTCTCTACTACAATTAGAGCAGAATGACTAGAATGTATTCAAAATTGATGAAGGTTATGAATAATTGTCTTAAGTCGGAAGGAATGAGGGTGTTCTGTTTGCATAAAGAGAAAAAACTTTGGGGAGGCCGGGGGGGGGGGGGAGGGGGGAGTGGTACAAGTACTGAATTAGCCTCTAGATTACAAACTAGTTTAGTATCCACGCTATGCATCAGGTGAGTTTGTTAGTAAATTATAACTGTAAGGGTTAGTAGAGGTATATGCTGGGATTGGATTGAATTTGTGTTGAACCGCAATGCCACTTTTTATATAATTGATTCTTTTAATTATGTCACCACTATACTTAATTTTTGCATTTCGCACAAACATCGTTTGCAAAGTAATGGGTAATAATGTGCCACAAGCAATAACTCCTAAATGAATAGATAAAAACGATTCATGAACTTGACTGTTAGTATCCATAAGATATTACTGTGAAACATTCAACAGAGGTCAAGTGCCCAAAATGACGATGAGGCGAAAAACTTTCAAATTTATCATCAACAAACATGAAGTGTGGCTTTGACTTTATAGGGTATGGATTTGTGTGAAAACAGCAAATCTAACTATCTGGTACTCCTGAACTGATGCCATAGAGGGGGGAAGAAGGCAGGTCAAGAGTAAAATTAATATGAGAGTTCATTTTGAGTAACATGAGTTTAATTAGAAAGCATATACTATAATATTTCCAATTCACCAATTTCTCACAAGTTACACTAAGATATATGGATCCGAACCCCTGAATTTGGTGTGTTTTGCGGTTTGGATTAACACCACATCACTCAAAATGTGATCCAACGGCTTAGGTTCATAAAATTCAAAAACGTATGATGAGTTTTATGAAAACCGAGGGATCACACTTTAAATGATGTGACATTAATCTGGGAAATACACCAAATGCATGAATCCTCAACAAGAGGGTTCCAAATTCAAGAGATACCTCTTCTTCATCATCACCAACTCCCAAGATTTCATCCCCCTCTTTGTCCGTAGTTTATCCTTCACAATTGGCACTTAAGTTTTTGACTTATTCCAACAATCAAAATAACCTAGTAGTACTCAGTTCATCAGTTTCAAACCATTTTTCTGTAAAATTTTAGGAATCAAGTAATCCATAACTTGAGCAAAACTTTTAATTCACCTAATACAGTAGGTTGCCAGCATTGCTAGAACATTTGGCTGTCTTTTTTGTGTTCTTCTGGATCTGCATTAGTCCTATTATCAATGCTTGATTACTAGTTTTACCTGTTTTATTGGAGAAACACGATATATAGTCTCAGAACGCAAAGTTTTCTTCGAAGATCCAAGATACATTGAAACTCATTACTTTATTTTTTATACAAGTTGGATGCTTCATTTTTTTTCATACTATACCTATTGTGTTAATAACCTGAAAGAGGTACTTTTAGGGCTATACAGTCCCAGGGTAAGAGCTTGTGGGCTTTTCTTTCATCAGGAAATCAAGATGTATAGACAAAAAGCTAACAAAATTTTATGATCAGTGTGACAGACCTATCAGCTCACAGCAAAACAGGCCACTATATTAACTAAAATACAATTTTGTACATTATAAATTGTTCAGAAGGGAGCTACACAAGTGCAAAACATCATACCGCACGCTTTCGCTTTGATCTCTTACTTCTCCGTGGTCCAGTATAATCTGGGACAGGTTTGCTGCTGCTAGAAACATATGCCTCTTCCAGAACTTCTGTATCCTGTTAAACATTCACTCAGTTTTTAAATCCAATACTAAATTCGAGAATAGTCGCAAATTCTTAAACTGAACGTTCACATAAGTTTGTGGAAGTTCAAACTAGGGTCTGAATATTGTTGATCCTGCTAGTCTGTTACTATTGTGATTGTTGAACTAGAGGGCTTCTCTGTAAATGTTCTTTTTTGTGCACATTTGCAGGCAGACACTCCGAGTTATATGACTATTAAGAAATTTAAACTCCTGCCACAGTCTGGTGGGATCTTGCAATATGCATGAAAAAAATATGGGTAGAGATAACAGGCCATTCCCATGTTTCATGTCCGAGATTTGCAAAATAACCAACATATTGTGCAAAATTTAATATCATGCTATAGAGAGAAAATGACTAAATAATGCACAAAACTTAATCAGAGAAGAATGTCATTATTAAAACTCTACATGGTCACATAAGAAACTCAATATTTCAAAGCTACCTTAGACTTTGGCTCTCCATCTGACTCGTCTTCAGAATCAGATACAGAAGCTGAAACCTGAATTTCTGCTGGCAGTGCCTTGTTTAAATTTTTTTTCTTCTCATCATCTTTTAGCTGCCTAAACCTGTTTCATATTCAATCTCGTCAGCAAGGCATCTATAAAAGTTGAAATGTAAAAAGAAAACAAACACAAACCCCAATACATAAGACCAACCTATCACCAGATGGTCCTGGCTGTGAAGCTGATCGCTTTGCACGTCCAGCACTGATGATTCCACTTGCATTCTCACTAACAGCAGGTTTTGCACCACCTAATTTTCGTAGCCATACTTGTTGAGCGGTGCTGAGCACATTGTTCGTGAACCTAGTAGTTACATGATGCATACAAGTTAGTGAACCGCAGGGTACAGTCTACTTTGCTTCGTTTTCCCCTAGCTATCGGTTGTTTTTTGTTTCTTTTTAAAGGTTGGAGGAGATATAGACCTAGGCTCAACCCTTATTCTTTACTCCCTCTGTTAAGGGCCGAGACCACTAGTCCATTTTTGGACGTTTCATTCAAAGAGTCCATTTTCGAAAATTAAGCTATATGTATTTGTTTTTTCACTCCTTCATATTCAAATTACGTAAGTTTTATCAAATTACAAACTTAAAAATTTTGACTTTCAAACATGAACTCTTTGCCCGGAACAAAGTAAGTATTGATTAGAGCTTACAAGAATAACAAATATAATGGTTCAAAGCCCAAAACAAGTGTAGGAGTATCTTCAACAAGTTTATAGTTTCTCCTCTCCTTGATGACACTTGAATCCCTAACCTCCCAGTTGGGGAAGAGAAGGGGATACCACTAGAGCAAGAGCTCAATGGTTCCCCTAACTATTGGTTACTTTGTTCTTAACCATCAAAGCAGCATCTTAAGAAGACAATACTGCCTCCACTCAAAAATGTTTTTCCATTCTTCATGATCATGAACAGAAATGGACAAATATTATGGGATGGAGGGAGTAATTTATCAAGTGCAACATGTATTACGATTTTCTAAACGATAACTACCAATGTGCTCCTATCTGAAATTCCAAAAAGAAAAGTTAAAAGTGAAAGATGATAGACAATTAGACATGCCAAAACTGATTTTTGCTCAATACGTGTAAACAATGCATGGTGTTCTTAACTATGCTCCCATCTGATCACTGCATGAGATACCACGGATGAAAAGAGATACCATGGACAATAGTTAATGAGAGGCTCGGGTGTATAAACTAAGTAACTAACCAGTAAATTGATAACCCTGATGGGACAGACAAGGAAAAGTAGCCAATCATGAGGGGAAGAAACTTCAAAACGAGAAGCGTGTTCTTCTGAGATGGATCACCACTCTGCCAAAAGAATGTTCAGGGCATACCATAATAAAGAAACTAACAAAGCATATGGAAAAAAAGAGCACAATGAAATTGACGCCTAAAATAAATCGGTTCTCACTTGGGGAGGCTTCATGATCTCCATAGAAACATACTGAGAAACAACAAGGAGGACAGGTAGAACAAGGTATGCAGCTGTATCATGCCAACCGAGAGGTGGATGGCCATCCTGCAATACAGATCGGTATCATGATTATCTGTGTCATATGCATTATGAAAGAGAAAATGGTGCATTATCAGTAAAGCAGCTTCGAAACCTCATAGTGATCACAAAAGTTCTGCCACTCGTTTCAGGGAAACTAACATAGTCCTCCTTTTTTACCTGTGCTTGGGACCGACTATGTTATGGTATGAATCTAAGGGCAAGTCAGGCGGATTAAAGAAGCTTATCATACTATATTTTAAAAGCATCAGATCTCCTGAAGTGTTTCAACTTTCACAGTCCAATAATACCCTTCCTAATCCAACCAAAATTCCATTTTAAGTCCCTATGTTAGCTAAAATAGTACTTCAAAAGTTTCTTACTTTCCGAAACTTCCTTTGTGAAAGAACTTTTATCCAATTAGGAGTCCATCATCATAATCACATTATATTCTACTGAAAAAAAAGTACTCTTTTTCATGCAATTTCTACATTACAGCTTTACTGCCTTTTACGAATCCGACTTACTCCATACTCTGCCCCTAAAAGTTAAGGATAATTCTAGTTGTAATAATTTTCTTTTCTATGAAAGCATCTCCATTTCGTTCCTTTTTCCCAGAAAAATCATTTGCTTGACTAGGAGTGTTTTGGTTTGATCATTGTTATGGCCAAGTAATGTCAGTAAAGTTTTGATGATGACTTAATCATGTAATACATGATTAGTTCCCATTCTTAATTGTATAATCATTAGATCCTATGTAAACGAATTATAGACTTCACAAGTAGCTATCGAAAACAAAATTCATAGCCACTCACTCTAACAGCTATGAGACTTGATGAGCCAACCAAGCGAATATGACCAGCCAAGACTTACTAAATGATAAGACAATCATTTAATATATGCTATTATTTTTCAGAGCCAAGAAGCTTTCAAACAAACGGCTACGAAATAGATTTGGTGAGCAAGTCAAAATCTTCTGCCAACAGCAAAGTGAGCTCGAAAAGTAGTCAACAATATTTTGACTAGTTCATAAATGGCTATAAAGAAGACCTATATATTGGGTGAGAAGTCAATATACAGTGTGACACAGAGAGAATATACATGTCAGAAAGTCAACTAGAATAAAGAAATGGACGTAAGCTAAACACAACTCATCCATGACATAAACAGGCTTAATGAGACACATTTCCCAAATCGGGTACAAACAAGCCTCACAATCACTTAATAAAGATCATGAGCTGCTCCTGTCATTGCCAATTGGTTTTGAGATGGAACGCGGACTTTAACATGGTATCAGAGTATGCTCTATGCGCATATGAGCCCAACCTCCCATGACATCCTTCCTACGGCCACCTGAACAGACCGAAGCATCCGCGTAGTAAGCCTCAATCCGGCTACACACGAGGGGGGTATTGAGACACATATCCTACATTGGGTACAAACAAGCCTCACAATCACTTAATAAAGATCATGGGCTACTCTTCTTATTGCCAATTGATTTTGAGATGGAACCAAGACTTTAACAAGGCTTTCTACTGTATTACGCATTAATTCATTTAAACAATCATAAGCAAAAGGCGACTCTACTCTAGGCAGATGCATCAATGTTTGACTTATTGAGATAGCTTGATAAAAGACCATCTCCCATTATTTAGTTGCACAGAAGAATATCATTATTAGAACAAAGGTACGAGCTTAAGTAGAGAAATACAGAGAGCATAATATAGCCGAACGATGAGAAAAAGTACGTTGTGGAAAAATGAAAAGTTTTCATATATAAAAGAAGAAAAGGATGAACAAATAGAAAACACAAGGTACTTACTTTTTCCTAAAACAAAGAAAGCTGGAAAAGGTTATACAGTCTCCTGTATTGTTTTTAAGGATGCTTACCTCATTGAAAATGTAAATTGTTTATTTTAGGCTTTCGGATGTATCTTTGAAAGACCACAGTAACATGAGAAATTTCTCTCTGCCTTGCACTCGAAACTGAATCTTGGCTAGTTGACAGCTTAAACCTACCAAGCTTCCCCAATCCCAAGTAGTAAAAACAAGAGATCTTACATTACAAGAGTTCCCACCCACACTGCAGGTCGAACTTCAGATGGCAACAGGGCTATGCCCCCTTTTGGAAGGGTTCTCAAGCAAGCCTATAGGTAAAAGACCCAGCTCCCTAAAACTGCATTTTCTTTCAGTGTTTGTATGTGTTTGCGTTAATATCTTATAACTATATAGGAGAAATATTCAAATACACACCTACTCAAGTCGGACTTGGGGAGAGTTATACCATTCTCGTTTTGAGAAAACATTCCCTAAGCTTGAAACTATAAGGGGCATTTCTGTTTAAGGTTTGGTGGAATCAGGCCATTGGGGTTTCGTTTGCATCCCTCGACAGAAAAAACTTCATACTACAGAACCTCATGAGGAGAGGTATACCATTTGGGTTTTGGAGAAACACTCCCTAACCTAGAACTGTAATGGGCGCTTCTATTTGCGGTTTGGGTGGGATTAGGCCATTGGGGCATCCCTAGAAAGAAGAACGTTCGTATTAGTGCTCCTCTCCAAAAGCCAAAAAATGCTAGTTAAAAGGAGAAAAGCCTAAATAAAGAGAACCTACATACGACAGTACGAGTGCTTCATCTACTTGTCCAAAACTGAAGAGTCTGCCTCAAATGTTTCATGGTCACATACAGCAGGAAAGTGAGTACAAAATGGAGAAAAAGGTGAGATAGATGGAATTCGGAAACAAATGCAACGAATAAAGATGGACCTCTTCCTACTTTCCACAATTTTCCAGTGGCCTAAAAAGAAGACCATCACCTCCCAATCATTCTTTCACTCGTCTTTCTACAAATGATGGACACTCCACCCACCATTCCCTTTTGTCTTTTTCCACTTTATTTCCTCCACTCTTGCCTCCCGTATCAATGGGACCCTTATGGCTGAATTTTAATTGGCAAATTGCATTTTACTTTTTTCCTAGTAAGCAATATAAATTATATCAGGATTTATGTTAAAAGGAGAAAGAAGTTCAAAATTCCATTGCAGAAGCGGATAAAATTAATCTCAAATGTCTGGACACCATAAATTACCACAAATGGAAGAAGCCAAGAAACCCCGGATCCACTTTGTCGAGCAGCAATAGTAGTTGGACCTCCCAATGAGGGAATCCAAAAAAAACCTTCTGTCAGCAGTCCCTTTCATGTTATCAAAGAGAAAGAAGAGAGCCGTAAGAAGTCAGCACTCATCTTTTTTTTCATTTTGCATACTAGAGAAAATTTCTACTAGCAGAAACAAGACCCAAATAAAATAAAAACTCAACTCCAGATACCTCATTTGCCACGTTCGACAGAGCCTGATATAAACCTATCCAGACTGGTATTGTGGCCAAAGTAGGAAGGCATCCTGTTATTTTACAAAGATTAGGCCTTCATTTGAAGAGAAGAGCCTTGCATAAAGCAACCAAGATTTACAAGAAACCAAAGATGGAAACACAAAGTGCATGGTGTCTGCCAATCTTGTTCAACAAGATGTCCTGAGCCCACATGCTTGGGAAGGGCGGGGTGATCAAAAATGAAGTAAACTTATGTGACAAGCAATGTGAATACTGAGCATTGTGCAAATGATACAGCATACTAGTTTCATTGAAGATTGTTTGACAGTCTCAAAGAGCGCACAATCTCAAAACCCTCTATAATCTCGAAGATAACAACAAGCGGGCCTTAAGAAATCTTAAAGATAGTACAGTTTGAACTTTTCATCACACAGAGTTAACTTTCGCTTTAACCACTGCTAAATAATCCTAGATCTATAAACTTTCTTATGCCATCAAATTAATGGAACTAACCACCCAGGAAGAGGTGATGTTGTGTAATTTTAAATACAAATAAGCAATATTGATGGAAATTTCCCTATTCAATGGCCAAATAAGTTAAGACATCGCCACACTTTAATTAACTTACACAAAGATGCTGACTTTTATTTTTTTCTATATGAATCACGACTGTCATTCTGTTTCTCTCTTAAGCTATTCAGTGTTTGCAAAATTTTGATGAGATGAAGTAATCTACGGTTATAGTTGCAGATACTTTGAATAAAAAACTCTATATCTATCTATGCCAATATATTAAATGAAGGCCATGCAAGTTAAACTTGCATTTAAACATTAGAGGCACAGGGAGAATATTTGATTCTTAAAATTCGGCTTGCAGGCATTGGTGATTTAGCCAGTACTAATAATCCGGAACTAGAATAAAATGATTTCATAAATAAGCTATACTCCAAAGTCAAACATTTAAAGCTATGTAAGGAAGAAGAGGAGCTATAAGATTCATAAGTTTGACACGATCAGTGTACTGTAATTAGAGATGACTAGGCTTCATGTACAAAATCTGAATACCATATTTAGTTGGTTGATTGCTGGTTTCCAACCCATAAAGAGGCACCATATTAGGAAAATTGTTAAAAGTGATGAGCACTTAGGAGGCAAAGAACCTTGCTACTGCTATCAGAGTTAACTAAGATCTACAAAATTGGTAAATTAGTGCTTCCAAAGGAGAAGATAAGTCACAATCCTTGTAGGGGGAAGAGGGCCAAGAGGCTAGAATTCTCTTGCTTCTAATGTGGCAAAAAGGAGGAATTCCATAATTGAAGTATCATTGGCTAGGGAGCGTGATAAGGGTATTTTATACCCTTATTTTGAACCTCTTTTCGGACCTAAGTGATGCTAATTTCGAGTACGTTTTAGTATTTAATGTGTTTTGTAGTCTTTTGTAATTACAGGGACTTAGGTGCAAAATTGCCAAAGTTACGGCTTCTAGGGAGCAGAGTGCAAAAAGAAAAAGCTGAAAATAGCCGAAAACGTCGCGGCGCTAGGAGCCAATTAGGCAAAATCTGATGAGCGCCTAGGCGCTTCTACCTAGGAGTGTCCATTTGGAGAGTGAATTACACTCTCCAAATTTGTGAGTAGGGGACCAAAATACAGTCCAAAATAAATAAGATACTCCCCTCATTTATCTTCTTCCTGTTTTTTCCCTATCTCTCTCTCGATCTTCCCCTCTCTCTTTCCCCCGTCACAAATTCTAAGGTTTTAAACCCCCGCTCCCTCTTCAATGCATATCCCTTCCCTCTCCGATTCAGATCCACCGAAATAATCCTCAAGAAATCTCCCCACCGTCCGCCGCCGCAGATCCTTCGAATCCATATCCGTCAGCTCCATCGCCTTCTCCGACGCCGTGAACAAACAGTTCCCGTCCGCCTCCACGTCACCTCCGTGGCTAAGATGGAACACCACCGCCGTTGACTCCGACTGATCATCTTGATTCGGGTTCTTGCGGCCTGGGTGCTTCCACAGGATGCCCTTAGCGTGGAGACGCTGCAGGTGCCTTTTTTGTTGGTCTTCTAGACCGGACACGTTTTCCCAGGTGGTTACCGAAGAAATGAGCTGGTCGGCTAGATCGACGGCGGCAGCTGCGGTGGTTTCTAGCGACGGTGCCGGAGCCGGAGCTGTTGCCGTTGGGTCTCTCCACGGGATAACTGGAGACGACGTCGTCGAGTCACAAATGAGTTTTCCCATTTTCTTTTTTTTTTCGATTTTCTTTTTTCCAAGAATTTCTCTCTAACAATGGAGGAGTTGCAGAGAGAGAGAGAGAAAGTAGGGTTAACGGATAGATCGACGACGCGGGAGAGACACGTGTCTTGATCCAGTTATTTAACCGTTCGGATTTCTGGGGTTGTGCTAAAATGAGCTGGGGAAGACAGGGGTTGTTGGGATGAGCCAGGTATGTCCTGAGCCAGGTGGCGGTCAATGATTGGTTGATGGTTCTAACGTTCTGGGGGTTTCTCGAGGAGTCTATTTCACCGCGAGACGGGACGAACTAGTTTCTCGAAAAAAAGGTTGAGACTGCAACCCCGGCAGTCCTCCACCGACCCTGCCCTGAGCCAACGTGGAGGAGGTAAATCGCA
>JAOTQG010023747.1:0-15553 GCA_025631175.1 Iris virginica
TTGTAAAACCACTTGATGTGATATGTGGTGGTTTTATAACTTTTATGACTAAATTGTAGAATGGTTACATTTTGGACGTAAAAGCATACAATTTGGTCGTAAAAGCGTACAATCTGGTCGTAACCGTCCGCACTATAGATGATTCCTTTAGACTATCCTTCAAAGATCTGATTTTGCTGAAAGCAGTATGAGACAGAGCTGGAAAATTTTGTTTAGAAGTGGTGTGTTCTTTGCTTAGAAGAAACAATATCTGATCTTCAGTAAGTTCCCTCTTTACAGATTTGAAGCCTACGACAAAACTCAAAATCTCTATATAACTTTCTTTTCTTTAAAATTTCTACAGGTGATGAGTTCCAAAGATGCAGCAGATGAAGAGAAGAAAGATGCAAAGATGTAGACAACAGTCAATTATAAATACAACAAATAGACATAAAGGAGTAGATGTAAATCTGATGAAGTAAATTGGTAGAGTTGAAAACTAAATGTAGTTGAAAGTGAATGTAGGTGAAAAGTGGAAAAGTGAATTGAAGAAGTAGCTGGAATAAGTAGGGAAATTTTGAAATTTTGGAGAGGGGGAAATTTTGAAATTTTGGAGTTGCAATTAGGCTGCAACAGTCAATTAGAAATGAATGGATGGGATATGTTTTTGACATAGATTGTGTGTAAAATGAATGGTTTGGATGATGATTTAAATTTTTGACTTGGATGGGCAAATGCACTGAAAATGAGGTTAAAATTTACTATTCATTTGTTGTGGGGCCTACTGAGCCCATTTATAAGAGAAATTAGAAATGCACGTGCTCGTGGATACGTCATACAAAAAATTGAAAAAAATGTGAAAAAATTAATAATTTATATTATTTTAATCTAATAATTATTAAGTTGAACAATATCAACTCTCTTCTTATAATTTGTAGTTATTTTATTTAAATATTAGCTTTAATGATTAGTATGCAGAATGACTAGTATTATTTGGAGACCCATATCCTTGAGTAAGAAGGTGCAAAACTAGATGGAAGCCAAGACCTCCAAATGCCATGTAAGAAAAGAAACAAATATTTTTTATGGTCTCTTTTCCTTTTAAATTTCAAATCCCACAATCAATTATATTCAAAATCATCCAAAAACAACAAAAAGGAGGGTTATTTCCCCCCACCATCCAACAAATATCTGTCCTTTTAACCCAATTAAACAAACAAATAAATAAATAAATAAATAAATTTAGAAAGTAAAAAACTCCTAGGAAGCGATAAAACAAACACGCCCTTCTCTCTCTCTCTCTCTCCGACCTGCCTCCAGGCTCTCTCCACGAGTAGCCATTCGCTTTTCAAATTTTGACCTAGCCTATATAGATACACAAATCTACATCTCTACAAACCCTAACCATAGCCGATTCCATCTCCAAGATCGTTGATTTTACCGTCGGGAGAGGAATCCGATTCATCAGTTTCTTTTATTTTCTTGTTAGGGTTTTCTGATTTTTTAATTTAAAAAAAGCAATGTTTGGGGAACACAGAGCTGCGTAAGGATTAGATAATGGTAGTAGATTCAGTTGTAGGGTTAGTATCGTTATTATGCGTGAATTGTATGGGTAAAGAATGCCGGAACTGCGTAGTGGAGTACGACGTCGTAACAGCCGCGCTCCTTTAGTAGATAGGAAGGATACTACTACTACCAGTCCGGCAGCGGCAGCGGCGGTGACAACGCCGAAGAGATCGGAGCATTTGGTTGGGAACTATATCAAGACTAGGGCTGCTGCAGCCAAGGAGGCGGCGGCGGTTGTTGGAACAACAGCTCTTGTTGCTGAGAAGAAGGTCAACAACTCAACGAAGCGGGGGACTAGAAGGCAGAAGAAGGAGGCGGCGGTGGTAGAAGAGGAGGAGGAGCAGGCGCCGGTAGCAGAACCACCTCTGATTGTGATTTCAGAACAGAAAGAGAAAGAAGGGGGAAGAAAGAAGAATCTCGAGATGGCCGATGGCAGTGGGGGTTTGAGTGCTAATAAGGCTACCCAGGAGGAGGAAGGGAATACCGCTCCTTTCCCTGAGAGGGTATACTCTTACTATTCTCTGTGTGTGTGTGGATAAATTGTTTCCTGCTTACATCTTTATGGAAATCATCAAATATAATTGAGTCTTGGTTCTAGTTTAGTACATTGCTTTTGCTTGTATGTTATTCTCTGTTTCTGTGGTGTGGTGGTGGGTGGGCAACATGTGTTGTTTTGCTATTTTAGGTTGTGATTGCATATCTGTTGAAAATAATGAAATTTCAAGAATAACTTGGTTAGAGCTAATACATTGCTTTTGCATATTTGTTGATTTTGTGTTTGTCTGTGTGTTTGTCTTTATCTTTTGAGGTCTTTATGTATATTAATGGATAAATTGGTTATTACGTTGCATGTATATTGAAATAATTAGGGCGAAAATGGACCAAGTTTTGGTTTTGTTGCTACCATTTATCTTTGATAACTGAGATGCTATAACATATTTAGGGATATCTGTGTTTAATAATATGCTTACTTGCAATGAGAACATGGGTTTATTTGTATTATTAACTGCAACTTGTGTGCTGTATTCTTTATTCGCATGTTTTTGGTTGGTGAAGAACTTCTTTGATGGGCGAGAAACTGTGGTCACCTGAAATTGTCTAGTGGTGCTGCGTTGCTTTCCAGCATCTCTACATTGAGAATGAAGACCATGAATTGTTTGTAGGTAGCTACTAGTTTTTAGTTTGTCTTAGAAGGATGCTATAAATGCAACTAGGCTTATTCTTTTACTTACCTTAGTGTCTCCTTTCAATATTTATCGAGCTTGTAGAGTTGAACTTGAAATAAGTTGATTAAGAAAAGAAAGAGCAATCTTTTATGGTGCAAGTTTCCTGTGAAGCGGGTACTCCTACTAATCAGAAGCGCCACAGTGTGTTTAGCTCACCTTTGAGTTTAGATATTATACTGGGTCAGTAGTTTCGACTTTCGACAATAGAGACGACTTATTAGTTACAAAGTCAAATGTTCTCTGTTTTAACTTATGTACAAAAATACAATCCTACTGAAAGCTTCTTATTCCAAAAGTAAGATTAGTAGATGAATTGTGCTTTCCTTATTTTGTACATACAGCTTCCAGTAGTTTCTGGGACTGAAGTCTAAAACATTCTTACTGCTGGTTGAGAGTGTCAAATTCTTACAACCATCACTACCCAAAGTTAGTTAGCTGGAAAAAGCGAACTCTGAGAACATCTTCGGCAAGTAAATTAACCTTAGTGGTAAAAGCTGAAATCAGATAGATTATTAGTCTATGATGCAAGACGTACTTAATTGCTGGTTTAGGATGTAAAAGGGGTATGGGTATGGAATTGTTGTTCTAGGATTCTAGGTGGATACAAATTTGTGCATTGCTTGTGCAGATGCATTGTAAATACGGATACAACACTCCACTTGATATCTTCATCTAGCCTCCCATTTATGTCTGAAGTGAGTTCATTGCTGCTATTTACGTGCAAGATTGGTATGCCTAGGTAAGAAATATTCTGAAACAGAACCAGCCGATGGTCATGTAGTGGGCCGGTGGGAGTTTGCTTCTTCAATATGTCCATATTTTGTGGCTGACCTAAGGAAAATAATAACACGGAGAATAAGTTGGCTACATTGATGTGGCAAAATAGGGTAATCATATAAATTGAACTCTGAGCTTATAATATCTTAAAGTTGGTGCATACATCATGCTGAGTAGAACTGTTTGGTTCATTATCCAACACCATCGAAGTCTGGTGCATAATTAGAAATATTTCTTGCTACAAGAGTAAATATACAAAATGATGGGCTCATGGACTTCTGTGATCTTTCTGTGGCCGGTTTTCAGGTTCAAGTTGGAGGGTCACCACAATACAAGGTTGAGAGAAAGTTGGGTAAAGGTGGGTTTGGTCAGGTATTTGTCGGGCGCCGAGTAACTGGTGGAAATGAACGTGGAACGGGTTCCACGGCTATGGAGGTATGGTCTTATTGCCACAAAATTATGATTCATTAGTAAAGTATTTTGCTGTTTTGACCAAATTATATTTTTGATTTGTCATGCTTATAACAGGTTGCTTTGAAGTTTGAGCACAGAAACAGTAAAGGCTGTAACTATGGACCGCCGTATGAATGGCAGGTTTACAAGTATGTATGCTAGTTATTTTTGGCATTGAGACATGTTCCTATTACTATTAGCATGGTATTATTGGATATTTAGATGCATGCATTACTTTTTTCTATTTTTCTATTTTTCTATTTTTCATTTTTTGGTTTCTCTTTGGTGGCCGACAGCACATTAGGTGGGAGTCATGGAGTTCCTAAAGTACACTACAAAGGAAAGCAAGGGGACTATTATGTAATGGTACGGATAATTAATTCGTTGCTATTTAAACTTATATATATATCAATATATATTTTATGCATACTACACATGCACGCATAGGTGTGCACATACTTCTATCAAGATAAAAAATCATATATGTGCACACACATAAACTCATAAGTACACATAAATATAAACCACAAGCCATGCTGCGATGTACCTACCATCACATGACTTCCTCTCTCACTCTCTATATAAATGCACATACACATATTTACACATTGAGATTTCTCTCTTTTAGCAAATAATAACTATACTTCTAATGGTATATTAATAATTGTACACTTGTCTATATCTATACACACATGTACATGCGCTTAAACATATTTACTTATATATAAATGCCCCATTTATTTGTATTTTTTAATCTCTTTAGAGGACAATATTGTCAAAATAAAAAAAATGTGTTCATTTGCACCAGATTCCAATACAGATTTTCCAATACATGTTTTATTTGATTTTGTCAACTTTTCCCTCCAAAGAGATAAAAATTGGGGGCCTGAGAGCATTTTTCGAAATAAAGAACGCGGAGATGGCTATTTGTATACTTGAGGAAGTGATGCGTAATTAACCCGTATATGCATAATATTTTTGTGATGGTCATCATTGTTTCAGCACTAAGGACAACTAGATATGCTCTAATTTCATATGCTCATGTCTTTCAGGTTATGGATATGCTAGGGCCTAGCTTATGGGACGTATGGAATTCCTCGGGGCAATCGTAAGTGTCCAAGTTTGTGAATCTGATAGGTTTCTTTATTTATAAAATTGTCTAGTTTTCATAAATTGGCTGGGTAGGCTTTGAGGAGCCGAGTATCCCTAAGAGGGTTATGTCTGAGCTTCCTTTCATTCTTTATCCTGTGAGTCAATGCTTCTCTTTGCTTTTTGTTGGAGCATCAATATTACGAGTGCTACAGCTAGGAGCTGTTTTGGGGGAGGGGGGGGAGGGGGAGGTTGCACTTTACAGGCACGATGAATAAAACTAAGACCTTTACATCCTCAGTTACTTAACTTTGTTTTAGAAAAACCAATGCGAGTATATCTTTGTTGCTGTGTTTGTTGAGTGACAGCAATCTTGCTTTTTAGTAACATAAAGTAGAATTAGGTTAGTGGTAATGATCGAGCCTTCAAGTCTGTGCACTGGTTCCACAACATTGGATCACTTCATTTGGCATCCCACACTATGGTCCCTCATTTGGAGATGTATGGTCTTTTAGTATATTGTGCATTTTGATGTGGTGGATATGGTGATAGTTGCCCTCATCTTTTTAAAGCATTTTTACTTTTTAGCTAATATTCTGCATCCTTCCTTGTAAGCTTCTTGATATCTTTCTTTTTGCCTTCAATCTGTTTATGTTCTACCAGGATGTCATCTGAGATGGTGGCTTGTATAGCAGTGGAGTCTTTGTCTATCTTGGAGAAGATGCACTCTAAGGGGTATGATACTTATCTGTTTTGTATATTTCTTTGATTGACATTCTCAACCCTTTCCTGCATCTGTATTAGACAGTTCTCAATTTTCATCTGTTCTTAAATGTCATTTATTGGTGACCAGTTATGTGCATGGAGATGTAAAGCCTGAGAACTTTTTACTTGGCCAGCCATCAACCCCCCAAGAGAAGAAACTATTTCTTGTTGACTTGGGATTAGGTGAGTAGCACATTCGCTTATTTTCGTAAGTTCTCTGACTCCTGCGCGCCTCTCTAATGCATTCATTTGTAATTGAAATATAGCGACCAAGTGGAGAGAGAATGCTAGTGGCCAGCATGTTGAATATGATCAACGACCTGATATGTTTAGGTGAGGTGCTTTTACCGATTAGTATTGCTTGATTGTCAACTGTTCTTTCATAAATTTGACGTCTTATTTCATTAAAATTTTTCAGAGGAACTGTAAGATATGCTAGTGTGCATGCACACCTGGGAAGGACTGCTAGTAGAAGAGATGATCTGGAATCTCTTGCATATACATTGATTTTTCTTCACCGTGGCAGGCTGCCATGGCAAGGATATCAGGTAGCACCTAGTTTTATATCTTTGTGGGCTTACATGGTTATTTCAAGTTTCTTGGATGTACATTTCTTTGAGCTATTTCTCTATTTTGAATTGTGTTGCTCTAATTTCTAATTTTGAACTACTTGGTAGGGTGATAATAAATCATTTTTAGTTTGTAAGAAGAAGATGTCCACATCCCCTGAAATATTGTGCTGCTTTTGCCCTGTACCCCTGAGACATTTCCTTGAGATCGTTGTGAACATGAAGTTTGACGAAGAGCCTAACTATTCGAAGCTAATCTCTTTGTTCGAGGGACTGCTTGGTCCCAATCCTGCCATAAGACCGATAAATACGGATGGTGCTCAAAAGGTGATTCATTTGGAAATATGATCAATAATTTCATTAATGTATCAAAGATAGAAGAACTTATTGTTTTTTTCTGGAATCCTTGTTAGATTATCTTCCAAGTTGGTCAAAAACGTGGCAGATTAAATCTTGAGGAAGAAGATGATGGACAGCCCAAGAAGAAAGTCCGCATGGGAGTGCCTGCAACGCAGTGGATTTCAGTTTACAATGCCAGGCTACCAATGAAACAGAGGTACACAATTTTAAAAATTTCCATTCGTATTTTGTGGACATGAAGCCGATCTATATGTGTATATACATATATATATATATAATATACATACATAATTATTTCCAATTCGGCCATCTTGTGATCGCTCTAACTTTCTACCACATCATGATGTTAGGTTATCTCAGCTTCACTTTTTTTTTTTTTTTCCTTTTTCCCTCTCTTGATTTTGGCTTTTCCGGATTTATTGAGAATGTGTTCCTTACATGGATTTTTTGGGCTGGTGAGGCCGTAATATGTCTCTGCACATTTTTGATTTCTGGTTAGACTTGTACTGTTTTTTATTTTTTTCGGTCAGAAGTGTATATTGGGTTCTGTGATCTATTATTTTAATTTTTTCCTGCTTTTGCTTCTTTACTACTTGTGGGCTTGTACACATCTTTGCCCCTTGGCAACTCTCCGTTCATGATAAACTTCTTAAATGAACATACGTGAGATATATTCATGTTATCCATTAATTAACTCTGGGAAATTCATTTTTCCTAAATACCGTTGAGTGTTATTGATAAGATATATCTGGCTAATCAGTTTGTAGCTTCATCACACAATCTCAACGCCTAAGAGGGAAGCAGTTGTGAGTATAAATGTGATTTCTTGTATGCACAGCATGTGTGTGTCAGGAGGGGGGGGGGGCGCTTGGTTGGAGTTGGGACTGGGTTGTTGGGGTTGAGACTGACTTCTGGTGAATTTAGGTGTTTGGCTTTTTTCTTTGCCAGAAACCGCTGCCTAGTATGGTGGTTTATATTGCTGGCTATATGTCACTAATTTAAGGTTGATGTAGGGGTTACGTAGGTATGGAATCAAAGTTTTTGTTAATTCGCTGCTTATCCTTTGATTGTGTTTTCCAATTTCAAAGATTTAAATTATAGAATCTAAATCACAGTGAATATATATTAAGTAAATATTTTATTAAAAGAAATTAGGTTGGATTTTCAAAAACTAGACAAAACGTTCATTTAGGGACAGAGTAGTAGCTATTTCATTGTGGTTAATTGTGTAATTAAAGGGGAATTCAAATTTCTTATTAACTTTTGGCAGTAGAAAGTTATCTTTAACTGCTGTGGGCTCACGTCTTCGGTTTTTGGTTTCATAGAGCAATTAGCGTTCTTTATGCATGCAAAAGTTGATCGGCAATGTTTTACAGCCAGTTTCTTTTATGGTAGAAAAGGGTTTTATGGCCTCATATTACTTGATGTTGATCGAGCTGTTTATAGGCCATGCCTCTCTCTGCCTTGCTCCGTGGCTGTATTGACAGTGGACCTAGGCTCATCGTTGTGAGCTTGAGCATCTCGTTAGTTGTGTGGCTTAGTAAATTGCTCATTTCCTCTATTACAGGTACCATTACAATGTGGCAGATGCAAGATTGGGACAACATGTCGAAAGAGGCAATGCTGATGGTTTGCTTATAAGTTCTGTCTCGTCTTGTTCCAATCTGTGGGCTCTTATAATGGATGCTGGAACTGGCTTCACAAGCCAAGTCTATGAGCTGTCTCCATTCTTCTTGCACAAGGTGAGATCCCCTGCCATATTATTTTGGCAGATATTGTTTCATTGAGCTTTTTTGAGCTAGTTAGCTATTTTTATTCTTCAAATATTGCAGGAGTGGATCATGGAACAATGGGAGAAAAACTATTATATCAGTTGTATTGCTGGGGCTAACAATGGAAGCTCTCTTGTGGTAATGTCCAAAGGTATGTTTGCTCTTACATAGCATAGAAAATTGATAACTTCAGGTACTTGCACATTTCTGCTTATTCTGGCTCTCTTACTGGAAACACTGCAAATCTTTCTATTATATCCACATCGAAATTTGGTGAGCTGGAGCAGTTCGTTCAAGCATTTGATATTTTCACAAATGTTAATTGTCCATCATGCATGAGATAAGCTCTTAGTGTGTGGTGTGTGGATATATATATATATCTATAATATAAATTAGAGCGGAATATACTATTCATCGATTAGACATTAGGAATAGTAACAGATCGAACTGTTGAGACGGAAGACACACTCTTCACACCTTCTCTCTCACATACACACAATCCCACAACACAAAATCCCACACTCTTCACACATTCTCCCACCCACCCCCCACACCACACCACTCCACACCACACCACACATACTCTTCACACATTCTCTCATTTTGATACGAATGAAAATTAATGAGTGGAAATAGCTAATAAAAAGAAATAGAGCATTACTCGGACTGAATGCTCATGGCGAATGAAAATTTAATGACAATAGCAAGGAGGGTTTGTAGGTACTTTCAAGAGTATTATTACTATGATTCTCTCTCATCTTTTCTAACTCACCATTCCCACCCTTTCACTACTCCACCTCTCCCCACTACTGCAACTAATCATTCATCAACATCTCGACTACCACAGTAGTTTACCATTTCTCAGCATCAATGTGGTCATCGAGGGTCGAGGGAGGATGACAACGGCGACACCAGCATGATATTGTAGGGAAAAAGAATACTGGGAAATCAGGACATTGGCCCTCTAGAAACTACCTAATTAGTAACTTAATAGTTTCAGACATGTTGGTAATCACCGAACTTTACTAACTCGTACTCCTCTCACTCCTAAATAGGAGTCCTATTTACCAGTTACCACTAGGGGTGCGTTTGGACGTGGAGTTTTTTAATATGTTTTGTTTTTGTTTGTATTGTAAGAGTTTTACAATTTACCCTTTAAATTTTAAAAATTACATGATAGTGATGGAGAGAAAGAGAGAGAGAGAGAGTAATAGTTGTGATTTGATGTGATGTTTGATAGGATATAAAGGTGATATAGGGGTATGTAAAAATAGTAGATAGAGAGAGAAAACTTGTGTTTTAAAAACTTGTGTTTTTAGTTTGTTTTTCAAACAATGTTTGAAAAACTGAACGAATGAACACACCCTAGGTATCTCTCTATTCTCTATATAATAGTCGATTGTAGCTTCTCCTGATGTAAATTATACACCAATTGTAATCATGAGATTATTGACTGATGGAGAGTTTTCTGTTGTTGGATGCTAGTATTTCTAATACTGGAAGTGCAAATTAAGCTCGCAAAATGAACTTTTATGGGTCTGTTATTATTTTGGTAGTGACAGTTGGATTGTGTGTCTTGTCCCCACCGCCCTCCTCTCTTCCTGGCATCCAATTCCTACACCTATTATTACCCAATTTTAGGGGGCTGCTCTATTTGAGGTCATGTTTAGTCGCTTATCTTCTGGTTTCTGAACTTTTAGCATACAAAAATGGTTTCTTCAGGCACCCAATACTCTCAACAGTCTTACAAAGTAAGCGACTCCTTTCCTTTTAAGTGGATCAACAAGAAGTGGAGAGAAGGTTTTCATGTGACCTCCATGGCAACTGCGGGTACCCGGTGGGGTGTTGTCATGTCTCGGAATGCTGGCTTCAGTGACCAGGTATGGCTTCTGCTCTCATTCTTAAGATTTTTTTTTTCCCTATAAGCTAAATCCCTTCAGTAGTTTCTGTATATTTTGAAGTAGCAGAAACTTGAACATCGTTCTTTGGACTGGTTTGTGATATGATTTTATGTAAAGTTGCACATCCAAATTAATTGATTCAGAACAAAAATATTGTAAGTGTACCAATATAAAAATAGTGGAGATCAAATATGGCCTTGGCATTATATAATTTTGAATCATCTTAAGAAAATACCTTCTCTGTCTGATTTTAACAGTCCCTTTCCGAAGAGCGAGTAGCACTTGTGAACGAGCAATTGTTTGAAATCTTTCATCGCTGCTGTAACTTGTATCTTTTAGATAAATAAGGGTTAATTTTAGGATAGTTTAGAATTGTATGCTTAATATTGGAAAAGACTCTCAAATTGGACTCTGAAAGTTGCAAATAGTATCTCTAACATGGGATGATGGGACTCATGGAAGTGTAGTTTCGTTTTAGTTCTTCTTTGAGCTCCTAGCTTATGAAAATATGTAAATGGCTTGACTGGGAAGTAATAGTTGATTTGAATGGTCAAACTGGTGTGACTATTTTGGGTCAATTTGATTAAAATATCACCAATCATTTATAAAATTGTAGTAATTTTTGCGAATTTATGAATTTTTTTGTTGATTGTTTACTTACTATTATTACAATTATAGAAGTTCTTAAATCTAAAACATAATAAATGTATGTTGAATACTCCCTCCGTTTCACAATAGTTGATATATAAGGTTTGATTTCAATAACCAATGAGTGCATTAACTATCTCCTAATTTTCCATTTTTGCCCTCTCTTTACACATGAAGTCTCTTCAAATTCTTCTCTCATTAACTTTTGAGATATTAGTTGCTCCTTAATCTTGAATTGAGATAAAAGGGCAATTTAGGAAAAGTGTAGCAAAACTGTTTAAAACATCAACAATTTTGAAACAATTTCTTATTTTGAAGAGGTCAACTATTGTGAAACGGAGGGAGTAATAGTTTGAGGTTTCTATAAGGAAATACAAATATTTTTTGTGATGTAGGGAGAGTATGTTTAAAGTGAGTTTGAGGGTAAAATTTTTATGAACTTTTGAATTATTGCCGGTCAAGAAGGTTAAATGTTTGGGGGGTGGGAATTGGGCATGGAATTGTCAGAGATGAGAAGACTGTTTAGAATGGGAATTGAATTATGAAATTTGGGTATCGAAAGAATATAAAGAAAGTTTAACTATAATGCATTGTAGTCGACCAGGTTAATTATTGGATGTGAGAGTGAACAAAATAACACACGAGGACATGTGCCCAAATTCTCATCCAACAACTGCACATCTAAAGGAAATAGATAAAGCTTGCCAAATTCCTTGTTTTCGAAAAATGTCAAAATTTTGTTGATACATCTTCGGTTAACCACGTATTGCAACAGACTTTGAAACTATTTTACGGCGTCCATGGGTTTGAGTAAAAAGATCGGCACTCATGTTCAACATTATAATTGCCTCATATTCTATTTCCAATTCCAATTTTTTTGTTCATTCCTGTGGAATGTTTGCCCGCCATTCGGTAGAAACTTCGACTAAACAGTTTCATGTGGAAAAAAATTGCTAGAAAACTTTCTTAGGATCCTTATAATAATCAGCCATTTCACTTTTTAGTTTGGATACAAATGACCTTTTTGTTCTTGTCTACTTCATCCTTCATAAGTTCCTTCGATTTGGCCGTCCATACAAGCATGGTAAGGTTCTTAAATTTCAAATCAAAGGAAATGATGAGAATAAAGTAGAAAAGAGCAATGAGTTGGTAGCAAAAGTAGAAATTGAAATTACAAGCAACTATGAAAAATCTTATAGCAAAATATATCAACGTGAAACTGTGTAGTCAAAGTTTCTATGAAGGTCGAAAGGGCGAGTTAGCTCATGCCCAATCTTTTTCACTCTGACCTGTGGTCGTCGGACGATAGTTTGGAAGTCGGTTGCAAACTAGGGTTATTCCATAGTTGTATCTTCAAATTTTGACACTTGCCAAAAACAAGGAAATGGCCAAGCTTGATCTTTTTCCTTGAGATGCATGGGGCTGAGGATTTGGGCGTCGTCCCTGTGTGCTAATTTGTTTTCACTCGCAGCCAAATATTAACTGGGTTGACAAGTGACAACTATGCATTATTATTAAGGCTTCGATTGGAAACTTCATATACCAAGATGTGATGTAACATTTTGGTTTTTCTCTCTCATAGGTCCCACAACTTTGTATCTCTCTCATACTTTTTCATATTAATCATTTCATCATCTCATATCACATATGTCAAGTTTCCAATCCGACCCTAAGATATATGGTGAAATAACCGGGGTGGGTACGGAATTGTCCGAGAGGAGGATAATGTTCAGAATGACAATTTTTAATTGTAGGTATCGAAAGAATATAAAGAAAGTTTACGAGAATGGTGGTGATAGTGCTACGTAAAACACTTTTTGTGGGGGTAGTGAGACTTCTTTGGGTATTTTAGTGATACCCTTTCAGTCGTCCTTTGTGATAACAGTTTTTGAATTACAGGTTGTGGAGCTTGATTTTCTCTATCCAAGTGAAGGCATCCATAGACGCTGGGATAGTGGTTATCGTATTACATCAACGGCTGCCACATGGGATCAAGCTGCTCTCATCTTGAGTGTGCCCCGTCGCAAACCGGGCGATGAAACTCAGGAAACATTACGTACTTCGCAGTTTCCAAGCACACATGTCAAGGTCAGTATTATGATAGAATCACAATCTGTGGACATTGTGATAATCATGTTCTTCCTTTGAAAGAGATTTTTTTAATTTTGCACTTATTTTAAGTTTTATCTTTTATGAATTGTGCTAAAATTATAATTTCTTTTTCTACAATATGTGAAACCTATCATATTTTAACATGAAAAAAATATTTGAGAAAAAAACAAATATTAATACTCCCTCCGTCCCTAAATGAGCGACTTGTTTGTTTTTTGAAAAGTCAACTAGTTTATTGTTAAATTTTTTTTGAACATATATTTATTATGTTTTAGATTCTAAATTTTTTGTTCTTTAAGGGTTATTAGGTCAACTTTCAGAACATTTTTTATAAATTTGAAGCAAGTTTGTTTTTGGAAAGTCAACTTAATTTGTTATTAAAATGTTCTTTAACATATATTTATTATGTTTTACATTCTACAATTTCAAATTTTAAAAAATTATTAAGTAACTATCAATAGCATTTTTATAAGTTGGAAGCAAGTAAAATAATAAATTGGTCAAAATTTAGTAATGTGGACCAAAACAAGTCCACAAGACATTCATCTAGGAATGGAGGGAGTAGTTTAAATTTTAAATGGGATGTCCCAAAATATCGGAACGGATGGAGTATTAAGTTTTATCTGAACATGTGGAAATACTAATTTAGTTCATGGCCAGTAATCTCTTGTGCCTTCTGGAATCTGTGCTGCAGAAGTACGAAACATGGCATGGTTGGTTTAAAGTATTGATTGTTGACACTAGTTTTGATTTGTGCAGGAGAAGTGGGCAAAGAATCTCTACCTTGCTTGTGTTTGTTATGGACGAACTGTATCTTGATTCTGTCATGTCATAGATGTTTTGAGGAGGTTGCGCTGATAAGAAGAATTGTTGAATCAAGGAGGCTGCCAGTGGGATGGAATTTTCCTTATTTTAACAATTTCTTTTCGCTTCATTTGTAAAAAGAATGCTGCACGGGAGTTTTTGGGGGGGGGGGGGGTGTCGTGTTTGTAAAACATTAATTATACTGGATCAGCTGTATAGTTTGCGCTCTAATATGCAGCTCTTAGTTAGACGGGGTCTGGCATTCTGCACATTAGCTTTTTGTATTTGATATGTAGAACTGGCTAGATATTTTTGCCATTACCATGAAGTGCACAAACGTGTCAATTTGCCTCACTCAAGAGCCTTGGAATGGGTTCTTCAACTGAATGCAGTGTTAGTAGGATTTCATTGTCATTGTTAGTGCTAACTAATTACTTTTTGCAGGAAAGTAACTCAAGTGGAAATGTCCTCTCTCTCTTGCTGCTGACCCCAATCACAGTAAGGCCTATTTGCTCATAAAAACTGATATTTTGAGCATGAAAGAAAAAAATTGAAATAAGTTACATATTTTATTGCTCAATTGAAATAAGTTACATATTTTAAAAGTGGACTTTTAAATGGAACACTTAAAAAGTGGGTAAGAAGTCCTTGCTAGAAATGAATTCTTAAGCCATGCAGATAAGTAGGACTTGGACATCATAACCCAACGCATTTTTAGTGTGTAACGGCTGATTGTCTTGGCTCATAAAAGGTTATATTTTTGTGAAAAGGTAGGGTTCCGGCAAGATGGCTCAAATCATTCTAATTTGTTAAATTGTTCAAACTTAATTTAATTTATTTAATCACAAATGCATGTATTAAGATGTGTAAAAAATGCGTTTTAAGTGTTAGAAAGTATCAAACATGTTAATTTGAGTTTGATATTATCTAATCCGTTTGACCGGTTAACTAAATGAGTTATAATAAAATTCATTGTAAGCTGCTATTTGCTTTGATTCAATTCAACTTAATCCGTTGACCCATATTGTCAGACTTAGTATATACTCGGTCATGTTGAGTTGATGCGGTTGAAGTTGAGGTATGCTGAATTTGATAATTTTTTTTAATGGTTTGACCAATTTGAGTTAAATTTTGAAGTATTCCATTTATTTAAACATTTTCACTTTTTTTTAAAAAAAAAATTACAATAAGAATAAGAGTAAAAGTTCAAACAAGTAAATAGTTCAGTGAATAAGTAAACTATTTCATGAATAAATGAATAAATGAATAAATGAATAATCTTCAGTCTTTTGCTACAATTATAACAACATTGTCATTCAATTATTAGTGGAACTAAAGCAAATTGTAGATATGAACTAAGTTTGCTAAGAAGAAATAACAGAGCCCAGCCCTAGGTGTAGTTCCAGTTCAACTACCATCTTTCTAACATTAATCGCAAGATTCAGTTTCGAGTTAGCTCTGAAACACCACAACTCCACCAAATCATCTTTCTTCAATCCATTATCGCGAACCAGCTTTGCCCACTCCTTGAT
>JAOTQG010023858.1:0-15543 GCA_025631175.1 Iris virginica
TCGGATCCTCCAAATTTATAAAAAAATACATCAAATGTAGTGTAGAACAGCCACACCCATACCCACACCCATGTCGTGTTGTGTCGGACACGGGTACTTCGCCAAAAGTGAAGGGTCCATGTATCATAGAATAACACTAAAGATCCACAAATGTCAAATTCTTGGATCCTAGTGGTTCTCACAATTTGTAAATTATTTAGGTTTTTATTTGAACATCTACTTATATATATATATATATATATATATGTGGAAAAGCTAACTTGCCCACCAGGTGATGCAAGTTAGTAGCTTACCCATCTTTATTAGACCAAAATTGCCCCTACTTTTACAGATTTGGGAGGGCGTAACAGTCCCATTGAAAAATGACAGAAATTAAACCTCCTTATCAGTTCTTCTCCCTCTGACCTTCTCTCCTGCTATGTCGTTTGTTCACTCCCTAAACTTGGAAAATTATTTGAGATTTTTCTTCTTTAGATTTGGAATTTCTTCTCTCTATGACACAATAATATAACCCAGAAAAATTAGTGTCATTGGAACATACATTTTTTCACCATCTGGATAATTTCTGGAAAAAACAAACTCATCTCACCAAGATATCGTGAGGAAAAGAAACAAAATCAGAAGGGAAAAAAAGGATTAAAGTGATCAAGTGATTGCCACATCCTCGTTATTACTGTTATCATCGCCGTTTTGCATGCGTTGCAGAGGCAGGAGTGTCGTTCTTGTCGGAATCGATCCGAAACAACCTCGAGTTCCTCGTCATCTTCTTCATACACTGCATCGTTGACCTGGTGGTTACATGTTCTTCTCCTTTCGATAAATTAGTGATAGATTTGTCCATTGACTAGTCCTTCGGTCTGGAGTGTTTCACAATTGATTTGGAAGAAGATATGTCTGCGTGCAAGCTGGACAGAAATGAATCGGAGGATTTTGGGGTAATTGGGAAAGAAGGGGCCCGATTATGGTGTATTAAATTATATAAAGGTCCTCCATTTTAGGCATTAGTATTTGTTGAAAAGGGTAATTTTGGGCACGCTACTAACTTGCATCAATAGGTGGGCAAGTTAGCTTTCCCTATATATATGTATGTAGGGTCCTATTCCAGTGAGAATCACAATTAGGTAAGAACTTGTACGAACTAAATCATGACCATTAGATCAAGAAAAATAAATTTCCCAGATTAGATTAAAAAACACAAAGAGTGGTGGGATTACCCGTAACTAAATAGAAATATTAGGGCAGCAAAAAGTTTGATCTCCTACTCATTCTTTTTCTCATGTGACCATTCTTTTCCTCTTTTTTATAAACTTTTGCTCGATCAAATGTAAATATGTCGTCATCTAGAACTCAAAACTGAAATCTAATAGTTGATTCTTGTCCGAAATTAATTAATATTTTTTTTCAAACAAGACTCATGATAGATATATTCCGGAGCCAATATTCAAGATCTAACAACCATGAACAAAGAACCGACATAAAATATGTGTAAACAAATAATTATAAGATCCAACACTTATTAACTAAGATCTAACCAAAATAATATGTAGATTAACTGAAATAATACTAAGATCCAACACAAATACTTAAATCCAATACCTATTAACTAAGATCCAACGGATCATAAAATTAAAGTTGACAGAAATATTGCTAAGATCCAATACATATCAACTAAGATCCAATAACTATTAACTAAGATCCAACGTTCAAAAGAAGAAAAAAAACCCTAAGATCTAACATAAAGTAAGTAGGGATAGAGAAGCTGCTGTTTGTTCATTGTATCTGTAGTTTGGATGTATTTTTGCTTTTAGCCGTCCTGGCTTTTGATATTTTTGATGGATCTCTAGTCCTTCTTTCTAATAATATTCCTTTTCCTATCAAAATTGAAAAAATAAAAAACAAGATGTGCTCCGAACTATTGCTTCGAAATATATTCATCATGGATTTTGTTTGAAAGGAAATTTGATTTCGAACAAGAATTCGCAGATTTCAATTTTAAGTTCTGGATCATGATATTTTTGCATTTGAAAATTTGAGTAGCTCAACTTATTTTTGGACCAAAGTTTCTATAATTCATTCTTCAAGACCAAGGGTATTTTGGTCCAAAAAAATTTGGCCACTTGTTAAGATGCTCATGACGTACGTATCCTAACAAAACTATATATATATATATATATATATATGAATGGGACGGGAAATAAGTGGGATAGAAGCATAGTTTTTAAAGGTGGAAGGTGCACTGAAGCGCAAAGGACCTTTGTGGAGAATTAGGCAAGGGCTTCGTGCAAGTGAGGCACATAGTTTAAAACAATTGACATTTAGTTACGAGGAAACATATTTTTAGGATATTTGGACCGTGTCACACTCATACAAGCGTTTTTTAAATTAGTACATGTTTTACTAACCAATTACCAAATAGTGCCTGTAACCTTGAATAGTATGTGCACTGGAAACAAATCTTCTATAATGGGCAGTAAGGAACTTTCAAGAGGTGTGCTAGAATGAGCTTCATGTGAGCCTCGTGTGCGGTGCACTTTTAATAACTATGCATAGGACAAGGTATTCCCATTTCCACTAGAATATTGATAAGTTTTCCCATATCATTCTTAGTTGTTCATTTCCCTTCCCGCGCTATTAGCGACTGGTTTCCCACTTGCCCCGCCCCATTAACATCCATCAATGCAGGCCTTGGAATGTAGATGCCTTGAAACTTGGTAGGGAGAGCTTTGCTGTCCACGCAGCCTTAACCGGCTCAAATCTGGATTAATTAGCCCCAATGAGGTGATTGGAAACAGGATGGTTAAGACCAAAAAAAGGGAAAAACAAAGATTGTCTTCAATTAAGGTCTGATTCAGCAGCAATGTTTTGGCTGTATATTTGGCATTGCACTTCTTTCAACATTGAAAAGTGGGGCTCGTTTGGCCTCACAACTCACCCATTTTGCCCCAAATCTATTCTCTTCAGCTACCATTTTACATTTGCATCATTCCTTGAACTCACCACCTCTTCTCTCTCTCTCTCTATATATATATATACACACACACAAATGTTTCCTTCTAATTTTCATTAGTCGTAACTTCAAAGTAAACATCTAAACACATTCTCAATTTTTGAAAGTTGAAAATAGTATCAAAGTGAATTGACATTGAGAGTAGATTTGGCCTGTCAAAAAATGGGGCCAAAGTTCTTCAATATCAAAAAATGGATTCACGAAAACTAGCTATATTAGTATGTACGCTATAAACATAGCTGATATCTTCGAATGGATTTGCAATATTAATTTCACACTGCCTCAGTCATAACACGCTTATGTTCGTTGCAAAGTTACCTTATTTTATATTTTGACGAAATTGTATCGTAATTTAATTTTGTACTCTAATTAGGGTTGAAGTGGCCTTGTTTCTTATTTTTCTTTTGGGTTGGGGGGGGGGGGTTGTCTTTGTTTTTGCTCTCCTCTCATGTGTTTCTGTCCATATCAAGTACTCTTCAATAAACTTGTATGAGAAAACTCCCTCACCTCTCTCTCTCTCTCTCCCTCTCCCCTTGCCCTAGAGGCAGAGGGTGGTGGAGAAGGAGGGAGTAGGGAGAGAAACATGCTTATACATTCGCTTAAAGTTGAAACTTAATGTCTCAGGTTGACAGGGTTTTGGGTTGTCGAGTGCAAGGTTCTGCACCTATCTCTGTGGTGGATGCTGATGACACACATGCAGAGGATATAGCGATTCTAGACATCCGAAATCGACCATCTGAAGAAGATCTCCGCTACAATACCACTTCACAGAAGTTGGATACCGAAAACCTTACTGCTGAAGCTAAGAATAGTTTGTGCCATTCTGATGGGCTGAAATGCGCCGAGGGTATGCTAGTTAAGAAGGTAGAAGTAGATGGTGGGCCTATGACCAATGATTGTAGGGAAGGGGATGCTACACCAATATTAACAAGTGACATCAAGAATTCTGATTCCTCAGCCGTGGATGATGCAAGTAAAGATACACCTGCTTTGAGTGAACAGATTCCGACCGTAGAAAACGTTGATGTTAACTTGAGACATCATGATAATAGTGAACTCACCAAAGATTGTGAAACACCGGTCTTTCCTGACATGGCAGACAAAAATAGGGTGAATGCAGAAATGGAAACAATTAGCAGTCATAAGAAAATAAATGGGGAGTCCGAATTGGCTGTCTCTTTACCCTCTAATGGAAAATCAATCTTGTATGAGTTTTTAGTTAAGTGGGTTGGAAAATCTCATATACACAACAGTTGGGTTTCTGAATCCCAGTTGAAGGTTCTGGCAAAGAGAAAACTAGACAACTACAAGGGAAAATATGGAACTATGGTGATAAATATTTGTGAGGAACGGTGGAAGATACCTCAACGGGTGATTGCTCTTCGTTCATCTGCTAGTGGTTTAACTGAAGCTTTTGTGAAATGGACTGGTCTTCCTTATGATGAATGCACCTGGGAAAAAATAGATGATCCTGTGATTGCTAATTCGTCCCATCTGATTGATCTACTTAAGCAGTTTGAGAAACATGCATTTGAAAAAGATGCTGCAAAGGATGAGACACAGAGGAGAAAGGGCCACATGCAACAAACAGATGTAGTTGCTCTTAGTGATCAGCCTAAAGAGCTGATAGGAGGTTCATTGTTCCCACATCAGCTAGAAGCGTTGAACTGGTTGCGTAAGTGCTGGCATAAATCTAAAAATGTGATACTTGCTGATGAGATGGGTCTTGGAAAGACAGTGTCTGCCCTTGCTTTTATATCATCGTTGAACTTTGAGTTTAAAGTTAGATTGCCTTGTCTTGTTTTGGTTCCTCTCTCTACGATGCCGAATTGGATGTCTGAGTTTTCATTGTGGGCTCCTAACCTGAATGTCGTGGAGTATCATGGTGCTGCGAGAGCAAGAGCTTTAATTCGCCAGTACGAATGGCATGCTAGTAGTCCAAATGGATCAAATAAGAAATCAGATACTTATAAATTCAATGTTCTTTTAACCACTTATGAAATGGTTTTGGCTGATTCGTCACATCTACGCGGAGTTCCCTGGGAAGTTCTTGTTGTTGATGAGGGGCACCGGTTGAAGAACTCAAGCAGTAAGCTTTTCAGCTTGCTCAATACTTTTTCTTTCCAGCATCGTGTGCTGTTGACTGGCACTCCTCTTCAGAACAATTTAGGGGAGATGTACAACCTGTTAAATTTTTTGCAACCAGCTTCCTTCCCTTCTCTAGCATCATTTGAGGAGAAGTTTAATGATCTTACCACTGCAGAGAAAGTGGAAGAACTGAAGAAACTTGTTGCTCCACATATGCTTCGGAGGCTAAAAAAGGATGCCATGCAGAATATCCCCCCTAAGACTGAACGAATGGTACCTGTTGAGTTGTCATCCATTCAAGCTGAATATTACCGTGCGATGTTAACGAAGAACTATCAGCTTTTACGAAACATCGGAAAAGGGGTTGGGCAGCAATCAATGATGAACATAGTAATGCAGTTGAGAAAGGTTTGCAACCATCCTTATCTTATACAGGGAACTGAACCTGAAACTGGGTCAATAGAATTCCTTCATGATATGCGCATCAAAGCTTCTGCCAAGCTGACTTTGCTGCATTCAATGCTGAGGATTTTGCACAAGGAAGGCCATAGGGTCCTTATATTTTCACAGATGACAAAGCTTCTTGATATTCTTGAAGATTATTTGAACATTGAGTTTGGGCCCAAAACGTTTGAGAGAGTTGATGGATCTGTTTCTGTGGCTGATCGTCAAACGGCGATTGCACGCTTTAATCAAGATAAAAGTCGGTTTGTCTTCCTATTATCTACACGCTCTTGTGGCCTGGGGATCAATTTGGCAACTGCCGACACTGTCATAATATATGATTCTGATTTTAACCCTCACGCCGATATCCAAGCAATGAATCGTGCGCATCGCATTGGACAGTCAAAAAGGCTTCTGGTATACAGACTTGTAGTTCGTGCTAGCGTTGAAGAAAGAATCTTGCAGCTTGCCAAGAAGAAATTGATGCTTGATCAGCTTTTCGTTAACAAGTCTGAATCTCAAAAGGAGGTAGAAGATATCTTACGTTGGGGTACTGAGGAGCTTTTTAATGACTATTCCCCCGTGGCTGGGAAAGATTCAGGTGAAAGTAATAGCAACAAGGATGAAGTATGTGTAAATGTTGAACAAAAGCATAAGCGGAGGACCGGTGGCCTGGGGGATGTGTACCAGGACAAGTGTACGGATGGGAACCCCAAGATTGTTTGGGATGAGAATGCTATCATAAAATTGCTTGATCGTTCTAACCTACAATCTGGTTCACCTGATAATGCCGAAGGCGATTTAGAGAATGACATGCTTGGCTCAGTCAAGGTATGTTAATAATCTTTCTGGTTATTCTTACAGATCCTTGCTGATTCTTTTCTTCTCGTTTTTTTGCGTTGACAATTGGAGTTTGCATCATGCTACCTTTTCGTTCCAAGCAGTTGAATTTTTTTGCTCTTCCTTTAGAACCAGGTAACTTAGAGTTCTTTAGGTTAGTTAGGGCATTTTGTAATGAAGAGAATTTTTTCTGAAGTTGAATGCAGATTTGTTAAAAATCTCTCTCTCTCTCTCTCTCTCTCTCTCTCTCTCTCTCTCTCTCTCTCTCTCTCTCTCTCTCTCTCTCTGTGCGCACGCGTGTACCTGCATTATTTATGTATTTTTTACGTTATATTATATGTATCCATTTGTCTATCTGGTGATGTAGGTGGCGTATAATGCATATTTTAGTATGTTCTTAATCTCTATGTTGTTTTGTATTTTACTTTCTTTGACTAGTGGGCCAAACTGATGAATACATGTCTAGAACTGATATGCACTCTTGCACCTGCCGTAAAAGAGCTGTTATCAGCTATCCTTTTCCAATCTAGTTCTTTTTCAGGGATCTTCTACAACTTGCAAATATTCTCTTCAATGACTGTAAAAATATGATGTTAGGGGAACCAAAATTTAGTATAGATGAGTCAGAGATAAATTGTTTATTGTGGTTTAATAGAACTTAAGGCCAAAACATAGGATTTATGTATTTAACCCTAGCACTTGGGATAAATACTGAGCCTAATATATATATATATATATATATATATATATATTCTCCTCAAATCAAGCACATGTATGCTCCCTTTAAGTTTTGGTGTTTACATTTTCTTTCAAACTCGTTGGTGGCACTATCTTTTGTATTACAATTGTTTTAATGCTATTGAAGCTCTTGTTTCCAAGAGAAATATTTTTGTAGGTTTTTGGGTTGTTATGTAGCTTGACTAGTTTGAGTAATATAAATATGTACCATATGATTGACTGTTGTTTCGCTGTTAATATTTTCACATTTTGTGCACAATCAGTCTCTGGAATGGAATGATGAACCGACAGAAGAACAAGGAGGAACTGATTTACTTCCTGGGGTGACTGATGATGCTTCTGGTCAAAATTCTGACAAGAAAGATGATACCCTGGGTCTTGTTACCGAAGAAAATGAATGGGACAGGCTTCTGAGAGTGAGGTACAAAGCCATGTATATTATTTACTCTTTTATAATTTTAATTGCTTAGGTATATCTCCGCTCAAACTGTTGTTATCAAATTAATATACAAGAACGAATTGAAGAGTATTCTAAAGACAACGAGGTGCGGTCTAGTGGTAAGACGCCTCCCCTGTTTCTAATAGATCACGGGTTCGAGTCACTTTTGGGTAAGTGGGGAACCACTAACAATCCCCTTTAAGAAAATACAAAAAAAAAACTTGAAGAGTATTCTAAAGGTTGATGCTTTTGGATTGTGGCCTTGGTGAATCATAGCTGGGACTGGATGGCTTGTCACTGCCTATAGCTTATCTAGTCTGTTGTGATCTTATTTTTGCTTCCGTGTTCCTTTTTTATTGTAAAGTGGAGATCTTGTCGTAGCTTCTATCATAGGAAAGGAAAGAAGTCCTTGAAACAGAGAATAGTGAAGAATGGTTCTTTATGGGGAAAGCTACCTTAGAAGGCACATTTTGGTGGTAAATACCTAACGTACAATTCGTATAAAGAATATTGATGCCAATCGATTGTCCAAATGTACCAGGGAAAATTGACAAACTGTGCCCCTTATTGAGACTTAAGTAGATGGTATAACTTAACTTTGGTGAGGATGGCTACACTACTAGTGCCCTTCTGTAGGTTGGCGATGTAAGATTGGAAACTGGACCTCGGTATTGATAGAGTTATGTAAAGAATATGTTTTGCAATAAGCAGAAACGGAGAATGCGATGCATAATCCTCTATAATTCCACGAGGAAATAGGTATTAAGAACAAACAAATGGGATGGTTGCTACTGTGTTCTAATACTGAAGTAGACGGTCTCAATTATGCACAACTATTTCTGTGAAATATGATCAGTTGACTTTGGCAACACATCAATTTAGAAATGTGGATGGTTATAACAATATCTAAAAGGCTTTTTCTATGAATGATTGAATGAGCGTATACTGCCTCTATAACAATCTTGAGGAGTTTTATCTCTCTCTCTCTCTCTCTCTCTCTCTCTCTCTCTCTCTCTCTCTCTTTTCTGGAGACTAAAAAATTGTAATTTTTATTGATTGTATTTGAAATTCGTAATTACTGTCCATGTATTACTTTAATTGAGGCATTTGAAGCTAGTAGGAATGATTTAAATTTTTCTCTTGAATTATTTCTGATCTACATGTAGATGGGAGAAGCATCAAAGTGAAGAAGAAGCTGCTCTGGGTAGAGGGAAAAGGATGAGAAAAGCTGTTTCATACAGAGAAGCATATGCGCCACACCCGGTTGAAACATTGAGTGAGGTACTGTAGCTGTTTATTGGAATGCAAGATGGTTACTTTGTCAAGGCTTTATCTGTTACATTATTTATTCTGGCATCAATAGCATCTTTCTGAGTAATCTGTAGACTTCACTTGTGTGAACTTTCATCAATTACAATATGCAGCATGCATTGGTTTGCTGGTGGATCATCTTGTAGGCTTTGAAGTTTGAACACCTTAGAATAGATATCCCTGATAGTCCTACTGAGTCACAAGGAAGGTTCTGCAGGGACTATATTAAAGTAATTTGATTTCATTAGAATTACTTTCGGTTGGACCTAGGTTGTTTATGTTTTGTCAAGAAGGCACAAAAGTTAAACAACTGTCCAATTATGGACAATGCAGCTACTGGTGAATCACAATATCTCTAGTTTCTTACGTAAGCACCAATTTACTTTGTTCTTATAACGGATTTGCAGGGTGTCCCTTGTGAGGATAAGCTTCATTACTTGCCTCCCAAGCAAAGAGAAGCCACTCTTAGAGAGTCATAAAGCACTTATGTTCCTTTTGTTTTTGTCAAAAATGATTAATTATTGCATTTGACTGGGTCTGTTTTCTCTTTTTCTTTTTTTCTCCCTATGTTTTTCTTGCTGTGATCCTTTTAGCCCCTTCCCTAAGAACTGTCCTCTCTGTAGTCAATTATCTGCTGCAATTTAGCTTTAGAAAAAAGGCAATTGAATCCAGCCTTTTAGTCTTGATGACCTGAAATATCGATCTCCAAGTGACTCTTCATTCTTGTTAGCTTATACATACTGAGTGTGCTCTTAATATTTTCTGTCCTTCTGCAACTAAGCCAAATCAATAGCGCGTTGGAAACCTTGGCAGATTATGAATCTCTACCTATCTAGGCAGTCATAGACTCAATATGTGTTGAAAGCTATGGCTACATCTTTTAGAATGCATTAAATTGGGGCAACATCTTGGTGAACAACTCGGCTCGATGGTCTCTGCTCACAGCTCACACATTGTCTATAGAGTATTTTGCTATTTTACAGCTATTAGGTACATCAGATTGGGTATCACTTGTTATAGATAGTTTTGTGAAGATGTTTCCACTTTATTGGGTTTCATGATCTCCTTATGGGAAATGTGGAAAACTAGTGTTGGCCCATGCGAAAAAATATTTCCCTTTGCGTACACACATAAACACCAAACTTGAAGAAATAAAAAAAAAAAAACTAAATAAGCAAAAAATCCGAATTTTTAATCTTACCATTCACTTTATATGGAAGTAATGTAGGGATGTAGATAGTGGATAGGATTAGTCGATGAGATAAATGTTTGAATGTCAATATTTTTATCCTAGATTTCTGTTGCATAAGTACCTTGAGCACACAGAAGATGAAAATAATAAGTTGCCTTATAAAATAATAAAAGAATATTAGAACAAATCAATAGATTATTTTACCAAAATACGGCGAGTCCTTCGATTTGCATGTAGTAAATGATTCAACATCGTCTTAACTTCAAGAACTTGTTTGCAATTCTTTCATTTATATATATATATATATATATATATATATATGAGATGACTGAAATGGGTCTGAATGGAGTCAGAGAGGTTGGATTCTCTTCAAACGGTATCGTAGTAAGAAATGTATGATTAATATCAAAGTGGTGTTGGTCTCGAAGATTCTACATCGAGACTTCTTTTTTATCTGGAGGATAGTTTCACTTACAAATCTCCCAGTGATAGATCGTACTTAGACTCGGCAAGATGGGTCAAATCAATCAACTCTAACACACTCTAACCTGTTTGAAGCTCAATCCAACTTAACCCATTTAATCACAAATGCATGTATTAGAATGTGTAAAAAATGTGTTTTAATGTTAAAGAGTATCCAACATGTTAGACACTGGTTTAACCCAAACCCATTTATTACCCATTCCATTTGACTGATTAAGTGAATGGGTTATAATAGGTTGAACCCATTACAACCTATTATTTGCTTTAACTCAACCCAGTGGAATCTAATTGTACTTAAAATGAATAATTGGTTAATTGAGACCATAATTAGAGGAAAGAAAGAAAGAACTCTCTAGTTAAACTTGAAGAGGGATGCCACAAGTTACACTAATAAAAACAAACTTAGCTGTCAAGAGCTTAAGCTAGCAAGAAAAAGACTGAATTCCTTGTCGGATCATAATATTTTTCTCATAACTACATACGATAGGGAAATAAACACTAAAAACATATTATGATTTACATCAATACCACCACCTGCTGCATTACGGTAACTTGAAATAGAAAGCAGAGTGATTATCGTTCAAAATCTCAAACAAATATTTTAAATGGAGAAGTTCCACAATCAAATACATAACCCGGTGAACCGGAGATAGAGCTTGTAGCTTGAAGAGTTTGATGCTTCATAACGTAGTAGAACTCAAAAACTTAATAAAGGCAAACAAAAATGTCAAGTATCAAAGATGTGAGAGAGAGAGAGAGAGAGAGAGAGAGTATCAAATAAATGTGTGTTTTATAGAGGGGGTGGATAATCACTACCAAAATGAAATATTGCGGAGAAGAATTGTTAATTCCTGCAAAAATAAAGCCAACAGCCATGAATAATAGATTGGATACATATAGTGAAAATAAAATTAGATTGAATAATAGATTGGATACATATTGTACTAATCTGCAGAGAACTAAAGAGCTGCTAAAAAATAAAGTATAACAAGAAGAATAACAAAAGGGTAGGAATAAGAGGTTGGAAAACTTACGTAGGAATGTAGGAAATGGCTGAGAACTTTAAAGGTAGTGGGAGGCAATTTTTCTAGGCTTTTCGAATCTCCAAAAGCCTTTCAAGTTCCCAAAAAAACGAATTGACACATATTTTGACTGTCTTTTTAAAACTCAAAATTCCTTGAAAAATAGATAGGCAACCTTTGGAAACCAAAGGAGAAAGATCCCATATCTTATATTGTATAGTATAGATATGATTGAAATCATCTTTGCAGTTGTGCAAAATTTGCAAGGTTCAATTGAAGACCATAATGATAAACCTTTGTGTGTGCTTCGGGTGATTGATTCCAATCGAATCATGCATCATCAGATCTAGTATCCTGCTCAAATAATTTTTTTTTTTTGCTAAATTTTTCTAAAAGCGAAAGTGAGTCCTAATTGAAGGATTCAGGAGGATGTTCGGGGTAAATCCATTTCAATGCAGATTGGGTTTGGGGTACATCCTATCCAACCTGCATGACTGCCATTTAGATCTTGTTACCATCTCTGTTGGACTTCATTTCTTCCCCTTGAAAGGTAAAACAATAAAGATGAGTAAATTAATGCAACTGTGTGCCTGTTAACATCGATCAATTCAAGAATAAAATGTTCAAAGAGTTGCTGTGAGTTTACATAGAAAACTGGTAGTAGAACTACCAATTTGGTAGCCTCTAGAGGAGCAATGAGGGGCTCTACCATGTAATTCCCTTTTTATACTACTACTACTACTACTATAAATGGCATTAAATTTTTTTGTGAAAGAAGTCTATTATGTCATCGTTGACATGACATTCTCTTGATGGTCAAGCTATACTAATTTGAATGTTTATCAAAATACATGCTGGTCTTAAACTGTGCTCCACTAAAGAGATGAATGGTTGTTGTTTTGTAATTACTTAGCTAGAGCTTCTTTTGTCCCTCCATGTATCTAGATACTTCATACAACTGAAACTGCCGGTAGCACCTATGTCTTGGAAGTATTGCATATTTAGTTATGTGCTTACTTTTCGAAATTCCCTAGAAATACAGTACTGGCAATTCGTGGAATACGGATCACTTTAGCATTACTTATGCTTTTACAATCTTGTGCATAAAAAAAGAGTTTGCTACCTTGGCACATTGCCTATGAAGAAGATAAATCGGCAAATTTAGGCAAATCTTGAGCTCTGCATGTACATCATCACTCTTTCAAGGATGTCATGTAGTAACCGTCCTCCTTTTTGGGATCAATGTTACTACTTTTCCTGCACCCTCAAGTCAATATTGCGGAAATGTGACAATTTTCGATGAACCGATTCAAGCCAAACCAAAACGTGTAGTTTGGTTCGGTTTTGTCTGGTGGTAGTTGGTTACGATTTAAAAAATTTGAAGTCCATGTGGTTCGGTTTGGTTCATTGTTTCATACATTCAAACCAAACGGAACCATATAATTAGCTAATATTTAATGGTGCAGGCTTATAAATAGTAGTTTATATTTGAATTTGTTGGTTTAAAGTTGGATAATTCTTCCATAAGCATTCTAGTTTGAGCTTTCAACTTATTCAGCAAAGTTTTGATAAGAAAAATACTTGTGAAATTAATTTCAATTTGAGTTTTATATGACTTGTCAAGTAAACGCCACTCAAAAATTGTAAACTAAGAAAATATATTAAACCGCTTAGGAGAACCAAATCAATACGTGGTCTAATGGTTTCGTTCGTTTTTAAAATTTTAGCGGTTTGTTTCAGTTTGAAATATTTGAAAATGAAGTACTACAGTTTGGTTCACGGTTTTTAACTAAACTGAACCGTAACACCCCTTTCATCATTAGTGTCATGTCTCGCAAACATCTCTCCTAAAACTGTACGTGAGTTCAATATGGAAATTAATCAACGAAACCAGTATACCTTAATATGTGGTACTTGTAGTTTTATCCTTTTTTGTTGTGTGATCATGTTTGCTCGCAAATATATATATATATATATCATTTTCCAAGGAGTTACTTCTTCTATCAGTTCTTTCTCTTGCAGTTGATGGTTTTCCTTCAAAATGCAATATAAGCATATGATCTTGTTAGTGGCTGAGGTCTTACGACAGAAGCTTTATTTTTGATACCCTGGCTTTGACGCGAAACTCTTTTTACTTTGTAAACAGAATGGTGCTGAAGATGGACCAGAGCCCGAACCAGAGCCAGAGCGTGAGTACACACCAGCTGGGCGAGCTCTTAAAACTAAGTTGTGAGTTTCCCATCTTTAATGGATCTTACCTTGGATGTGCAGCCTCCAATATTGATATTTATGAGTGATTTAGGACAGTTCAAATCCGTGATACATGACGTAATGACTTCAAAATGCAAGCGTCAGTAGGTGAATTTTATCGTTTGACTTGATTTTGTGGGGAAAATGTCAATGCATCTCTAGGGCTAGGAACTCCTGGTTCTTTGTGCAATAGTTTGAGTAACTTCTAAATTGATGCCGAGTTCGGTGACTGATGCATATATACTGGTTTCTTCTTCGGTAGAGCATTTTCAGGAATGGATGGAAGTAATGTAGATCAACAAGAAAAGAAAATATGTAGTAATAGTGAGTTTACGTATTTCTTAAACATCTTCTTAAGGGACAGGTATGTTGCTGATGAGCAAATCTGAATTTGAAAACTTTGCTCTCCTATTAGATAGATATAAGAGTTGCCTGAGGAAAAACCTAAGCCTTCTCTCTTCAAATAACTCTAATCCGATGAATGCAAAAGGTCTACAGGACAAGCGTTGATACTCTGCTTACAAAGGTTAGGACACTAATAATTTTGAACGCAGCTAGAAAAAAAGGCTTTTAGAAGGATGGGTTGGGGTTTTAAACTGTATAATACAAGAATATGTGTTTTGAGGTTGGTAAGAAAGGATTTGGGAGGTGCGAGGATGGCTGAAATTTAGAGAAAATGGTTACAATGGATAGTGATGGTTGGCTTCGCACCAAAGCAACCTTAAGCATCTCATCAAATTCTTGAGCGTCACATCATATCAAAGTAAATTACAGCACATAATTCAAGAAAGCAAAACTCAGTTGTTGCTGAAAATCTTGTTTATTAATGTCTCTATGTACTCTGAAAAGCTTACAAGCTTATGTAGGCTAATAAATTTAATCCCAAAAGAGTTGAATTCCTATTTGGAAACTACCTAGGTGGAAACTAATTAAAGAAAATTAAAGATGAATCTTAAGAGGACTCAGCCTCAACTAAATAGTTAAACTATAAGATATGCTGCAAATTAGGATGTTACTAAGATATCCTAGACTCGTCAAAACAACAAAACTAAATAAAATTGCTGAGCAGCTTACTAATGTAATAAAACCGTATGATAAAACTTCACAACAGTATGGATTGACTTGTCAAAAAGGCTCTGCTTTGAACTTGGAACTAATTAATAAGTTTGCTGTGCTCTTGTAGTTACTTTTCCTAGATCCTCTTACGGAATGCAGCAAATGGTGTCTGGATGAGAAAAATTGCACGTATAGACTAAAATGGTCCCTGGTTGCTCACATGTCTCTTTTGGTAGTTAGATGACTGAAAATGAATCTATTGTGTTAAAATACCTTGCTTATGAAATAAAGTAATACTCCCTCCCTCCTAGTTGAAGAGTTACACTTTCCTTTTTTGGCCGTCCAACACAAGTGTTACACTTTCTTTTTTGGTTCACCCCACTTCACCACAATGCCCCTACTTTATATAAGGAATGATTATGGGCCACACACTTAAAAGGCTTTAAAGGAAATTATTCTTTTTCAACCCATTTCTTAATCTCCATGCCTAGTCAAAGTGTAACTCTTCTACTAGGGTGGAGAGAGTATAAGAATATGCATACAAACTTATTAATATTTATTCCTCTCACAAAAACTTGGATGAAGGACTTGGCTGGTATACCAAGCTGTAAGAAAATCTTTAGCTATTCGAGACTTTTCCACAAATGTCTTAGAATGACACTGTATATGTCAT
>JAOTQG010024080.1:0-15538 GCA_025631175.1 Iris virginica
TATTTTTTTGTGTTTTTAGGTGTGTGTGTGTGTGTGTGTGTGTGTGGTGAGAGAGAGAGAGAGAGAGAGAGAGAGAGAGAGAGAGAGAGAGAGAGAGAGATCTTACCTCAAAGGGTTGGCTAACAACCTTTGGCCAATGGTAACAAAACTTGTCTCCTGATTTGACATAAACCATGCAAGAGAAGAAACACTGCACCCAGTAGCAAGAACAATGAGCTTCAAACGTCATGCATAATGCAAAGAAAAGGGCAAGTTTGGCAAATTTAAATTCCAGCAGGGGAAATAAAACAAGACAAAGAAGAAACATGCCTTCCTGTAAAAATGTGCTCCCTAAGACCAAGAATCGTAGGGAACCTCACGCCATCATGCTTGGTAAGGAATTCTTGGAGTAAATTCCTCATTTTCAAAGCTTCTTCCATATAATTATCCTGCACATAAAGAGTTCAACAAGTTGAGAAGAGACAAGCTGATACGAGTTGAAATCAAGTCAATTGACAACACTATACCTGGTTCATATCTATAGTTTGCAAGCCCTCTCCACGAGTGAAAATAATAGCATGATTTTGATTTTCGGGCTTTCCTTCACCTAGAATTGCAGGTCCTGGAAGTTTTATTCTATAAATAACCTGCATGGGATCAAGAGGATAATTGATAACACAATTTGGTAATATGAAGGTAACCTCATCAGCCAAAAAGGAGATGTACTTTATTAACAAGTCAAGTGTCTTTTGACCAATGAGCCGGTTACAAACTTGAGCAGACATAGGCCTCTTGCATTATGTTGGCACCCTTTTGTATGTCATAATATCTGATACATCCATCAAATACTCATCCTCTATCAGTGTTCAGATAGCCATTATTTTAAGTGATTATTGCATCAATGATTTTCAAGCAACAAGCCTTTGTGTACATAACTTAAAATAGAGTATAGGAGTTGCACCTTAGATGATTTGAATACTCAACAATACAAACTTAATTTTCTGACATTCATCAGGCCATGTAGATGCAGGGGATCAACTCAACCAGATATATCAATGGAGTGAACTACATTAGTTTCTAGAGAATGCGAGACCTGACTATCATCTATAACAGTACAGCACAATCTAAAATACTATCACACTTTACATCTGAAATATGAAAAGTAGTATGGTTTTTATGCATTTGCATTTTCTATGGCTTTTCCTATTTGACGCATTTTGGGGGAATCAATCTGATTTCATTCGTACCCGTCGCGCAATGAGAAAATGAACTTTCAATACGGAACCCGTTTTTAGGCTTCTAGGTTCAACTCAACTGAACTGCAAGATGAGTATCCATGTTGGCTAGTGATCAAATTTATTTTACCAATCTTTTTATTATACATGAAACATACTATTTGTATATGTTCCTCTGCAGAATCCAGAACGATTAACCTCACCTGGTCCAAATTTTGCCCTGGATCGGAAGAGTTTGACTTGGGCATAGCCGCCTTCACCAAAGCCGAGTAATAAACCTTCTGATTAATCTTTTTAGAAGTATCTTTACTAGGCTCTTCTACCTCGTCAATGTAAGCAACGCGAAGAGATGGATATCTGTTGCAAGGAAAATCATCCATCTATTTAAAAAGAAAAATAATCATACAGTATAATGTGCTCCGGTCAGATGCGTACACTGTCATAAGCCTTAGAATGTCTAGTGCACGCTGGTCTCCAGATCGCTTGTGTATTCCATACTTCTGGCAAGACACCACATATGTGAATTTCATATCAGCTACTGCTTGACACTGCGCCCACAGTGACCTTTCTCCCTTCATATGATCATCATTCAATTCAATGGCCTTGTAACCTTCCATAAGATCTGATCAAGAGCCAAATTCGAGATACTAAAACATTAACCATTATGATAACAAATTTAAGCACTAAAACCACATTCTAAAATTGTAAGTCAAGAGATGCATGCTATAGCTCATTCTGTAATTGCTGAGCAGAAAATTCAGTACCTTCATCTTTAGCCATATCAAGGAAGGCCTGAAGTTCCAGTGCTTTGCGGTAATACATCATTCCTCTAACTGACATCAATGGTAAAGTATTAGTTCAATAAAACAGAGAAGGGTATGTCAGTAATTCATGAGTGTTAACTTCAGTTCTACCAATACCAGTTTTAGTCAAAGTCTGGCCTCTATAAGATGCCCAAAGGCGTAGTTGCTCTTCCAGTTCTTCCAATCCCTTAAGGTCTTCTTCATTGTTACAGTCCATTCGTTCAAGAAAATTGGTCCACTCATCTGCATGCTATCTTATTCAGCTATGCACTTAAAGTAGAAGTTATGGTGAAGTGTAACATATGCTGAAAGGTGGCAAACCTGGAAATATTTTTTGCAAGTAAAAGAGAATCGAAACTCCATCCTCATTCGGAACTTCCAAATCATGCAATGAGAAGAGAACTTCCTCCGTGTAGTAAGGAGTCAAAACACTACATGAAATACATGTCAAGCATATAATTATAACATATGTTTCTGATGTACCACATGAATGTAGGGTCAATAAGAGACTGAAAGCTAAAACAGTTACTTGCTCTGGGGAAACTTTTAAAAACCAAAACAAAAGGCAGTAAAATGTTGACCATAGCACGAAAACTCTGCTAAGGTACAGAATATACAGACAATGCAGGCCAACAGACGGATGATTATTGAAGGACTTACGAAAAAGAGAGCATATTGCGGACTTTCGGAGCCGAAGGCATGTCCATAAACAATGAATTCGAGAAAAATGACATACGCCTTCTAGCTTCCAAGTTCGATGGTACATCCATAGCAGACTCCTTAACCGTAAGCAATAGATACAGCCTTTTGATCTGCAAAAACAAAACATCCATATATAGGATGAGCGTATTAATTGTGGTATGCCTGATTCAAAGATGGATTTATGTAGTGAGTGCGCAGAACAAAAAAAAGATAAGAGAAAGAACTCAGATAACGGTGATTTTCATTCAGTTTGATAAATTTTCCACATGGAAAGTTATTTCTTAAAATTATTCTAGCATGTAGACATCACATGACACTTTCTGTTGATATTTAGCGTTTCCACTCAAAATGCAAAAATTTATGGCTGGTGTATGATAATATGAAAATTAAAGTTATTATTTCCCACCAAAAAACATGATAGCTGCAGTGACCACTATATGGTAACGACCAAAGCTATAATTTCATTGGTGTAATATTCTAAAGCGACAGGGCCACAATTTTTTTAGTTAAATGACATAAGCCAACAAGGCTTTTGCGCCTTTTGTGTGCACTTCTCTAAGCGGATGTAGCATTATCATATGGTATCACCATCAACAGATTGAAGATGAGAACTTTTCAGTATGACAATCTAAACCAATTTCACTAACTTTTTCTTTCCAAGCTTCTGTCTCGGGGGTTGGAAACTTGATAGCTCCTGCCGATGCAAATAACTGGTATTGTTGATCCAGTGGGGTCATCCCTTCATACCCTGATCCACCATGGATGGAATCGACCAAACTGTAAATTACCCCAAAACGGGGAGGGGGCAAAATAGAGGAATATTAGAATGACATCAACATAATAGCAAGTTCCGTAGGAGACAATCACATGTGAGATCTTTACCTTGATATATGATCCTCCATCATAATATCTCTCGTCACGACTTCTAACATGTCCTGGAAAAGAATTACAACTTGGTCCCTGTCCTCCTGCTTATTCTCCAACTGCAGAAAGTAAAAACATGAGTCCCAATCCACCTAAACATTGATATGTATATATATATATATATATATATAATTTACATGCACACACAAAACACTCACCAAGTATTTGATAAGCTTAACAAAGTGGTCATAGAGACTAGGAAGAGCACTCATTTTGAATTCGCTAACCAAATCACCTGCCTCGACATGCTTATCAACCTCTGAAAATATATAATCGATAACCCTAAAGGGAAAAAGGTAGAAGAAAATAACAAATCTCAGTGAAAGCCAAAAATAAATAGGAAAACAAGCAGCCATTAACCCTATCCAGTATCCACATGATAAAAGTATGGACCTAATTTCTATTGAAAAATAACTAGGTGAACAGATAAACTTACTCTTTTTCACGGTTGCCACGGACCAAAAACTTGATGATATTCCGGAATGACGCATAGCATTCACGCACAGCACAAGACATATAATCATCAGTCTCAATCCTCTTTTTCAGCTCACGGTCCTTGCCATTGCTGTCCTTTGCCATGTCCAGTGCTATAGGGATCTACTCCATGCATGCAAAAAGGATACATGTCTTGAAGTGATGTTTATGAACATTATGAAAAAGAAAATAATAATTGGAAAATAAAAAACCATCGTCATAAAGAACACCCAGAAGGTAGTAGTTGGGCTGTTAGATTGATGCATGCATTTTTTTCCAAAGAAACCTGGGAGCTGTGCAATGACCCTTGTTGTGACATCTACATTTGTATCCGAAGTTCTTTTAAGCGTTAATTCTTATTAAAGCTTTAGCCCTGAAAATCAGGGCAGAATATCTCATTTCAGTTCTAGAAATCATATAATGAATATCCTAATTGCTCTTCAGTCTTGGATAAAAAATACTGTTCACCCAGCACCGTTTCATAATCTACTTCTCCGCAGACCTAACTAAGCATCTATTCTAATCCACCTCCAGATCCTTTTAAACCCCAAAACTTCACACCCTACAAGTTATAAACAGGCATATAAATCCTGTAGTACATGCTGTTCCACATCAGGGAATTTGGCAATAATGCACTACAGAAATAATATTTACACTCCATCAATATATTGAAGTTCCATGCCACAATCTGAGAGAATGATGATGTGTGCATTACATCATGTAACAGGCATTTCAAATCCGAGTTTCAGTTTTTTCTTCAATTTGGTTGTCTTTCCTGGCGCATAATAACCTATACAACGGTCTGAGATGGAAGGGCTTCTCTATGGTTAAACACATTGATTATTCATATATAGTTGTCTTCGACGAATGTTGTATTTTCTTTCAAAATGTGAGGAAGATAACCATTAGTTGATATGTCGCCGACACTAACAATGAGTTATTGACTCATGGGCGGCCATGTTGTACCTATCACAAACTATTTTACCCTTCAGCAGTTCACTACCGAAGTTTGCTAGAACAAAAAACAAACAAAGAGCAAACCTTGCTAGCAAGCAGAAATGGAGGCCACTGTGTGAGGCCCAAGTCGCGGTCAGCCCAATAAGGGACAAGCAAAAGGTCCATTTCCCTGAATAAAGTGTTGCAGGTTAAATGAGGTCAAATACAATCCTAGATATACCAGAGACAAATACATCCATGCCACTACAGAAAGCAATGATATGAAGAATTTAATCTGGAGTTATCTTCCTAGCAGTATGTTTAAGTTACCTATTACTAATAAGATCTTCCTCTCTGAAACTAGTAATAATCTTGTTCCACAGTTGAGCAAATCTTGCTGCTTCTTTCTCTTTATTAGACGGGATCTGCAATAAAATTTACGCATATAACTTCAAGTCAATGAGCATTAACATTGTTAGGTAAAAATTAAAAGTCAAAAGCTATAATCTCTAGAAAAAAATAAATTTACCTCGGCAAAATTGCGTGACAAGGTAGCCTTGAGTCCTTTCTTTTTGGCTGGCTCGCCTCTCTCCTCTGGAGTTAAGCAAGCGTTAAATGCCCCAGGTAACGACTGAAAACGAGATCGTAGCATTCCTAGTGTTCGGATCTGGAAGCAGTACACAGTTAGACGAGTAAAAAAACCAATTATTCAGTAAACATTATATGGTACACCTTGGACAATTTGAAAAACAAAAGAAGTTCCAGCGAATATTCTAGTTGCTAAGTTAAATTGACAGTAGTAATAACCATATTTCAACTTTGAACCAAATATTTTTTAAGTGCAAGAGATTGGATGGGTTGGCTGCACCTGACGAAAATACAAAAAAAAAATATTGCCATCTTTATATTCTGGATGTGTCGAGATTGTATGACTAAAATATTTTGCTACGCTACAGTTGGTGGTCCTGGAACCAGGTATACTGCACAATCATATCTGCTTCTAAGACATTATTGATCAGGAGGTAGCAATAAAACGCCAAATTATGCACGTAAAATAAGTATTGAGCACCAGTTAGCCTAACCTCTCCGAGACGACGAAATGCACCATAGATGCCTCCAAATAAAGTGGAAAATATGGCATACCAGATCTGGGTATCCATAAAATAGACCTACAGATAATACATGTATTAGGGCAAATCAAAATAGGTTAACTAAGCATTGATAATTATACAGGAAATGATGAGAAGGGCACAATCATACCAGAATAATTGGAGCCCAGAGTGCAATCACAACACCAATGTTATTCTTTGCTGCAAAGCATATAATCTATCGTAAGAGAATTCAAGAAAAATATGGCTATTTCTGACCATTTATGTATTTCAAGTTCTTTACCACGAGGGAAGAACTCATGCCACGCGTAGTCAGTCACGTGAACTCTCATTATAGCTTTAGTTGGACCCACGAGAGGTTTTATCTGCAATTGAACAGTTACCATCGATAAAACCAATCATAAAGAAGGAAATTTAGATATCACTCATCCCATCTACATTTTCATTTTATAGTACTTGTATAGAAACCATAAGTTCCAAAAACAACTGACACATGCATTGCAACACTACAGCAATCAACAAACTATTATATCTTACCAAGATATAAATGATTGAGAGCTTGCAATTTTCTAAACCATAATTACTCACAAGATCAACAGGACATCATTTATCTATATGTACATTTATTTCCATATGAATATTCAACAGTAAAGCATTAGTTTGGAGTGTGAACAACACATGCACCTCTAAGTAGTAACTAAACGCCAGCTTCGTCATTATAAGAAGAACCCAAAACATTGTGTACCTGCAAATTGGAAGCATGAGCAATCAAAATGGCAACAATGAGAGTCTGTCTACACTTAATCAGGGCGAGAAACTCACTTGAAAAGAGAAAATGCGCTCTCGTGCATTCCCCTCCCCACATAGAGTCGAGGCTGCAAGTATAAGATACAGTATTAATAATTCACTGCCTCCTCATATAAGGAATGAAAAGGAGTTGTGTAAATGCAAGTTATTTATCATCAGTACCTGTGACCACCACATCATTAGATTTACAATTCTGTAATTTGATCTCTCAAGGAAGCGACGTAAGATGGGAAAAAGAAACAAAACAGCAGCAAGCATGTTTGGTGACAAGTAGATAACAACGGCCAAAATAAACAATGGCGGAGAGCTTGAGCTACTATTGCCTTTTCCGAACCAACCCTTGATGGTTTGAGCAAACCCAGGTGGATTTTCCCATGAATAAGCATAAGAAACTGGTAAAACTACTACCCAAGCAGCAGCTGATAGAGCCTTCAAAATGTATCGAATCTTGACATAGAAGGGCATGCACTGTCTAGCTTTCCAACTAAGCACAACGTCAAGGAGAGCTGCAGAATAGTAAAGGTTCAATAATCCTACCAATGTGATCAAACTGTCAAATTCAGCTACCATAAAATCTAGCAAGTTCAGCGCAGTCTTATGGGTTAGTGTGTTTAGAAATAGAATAGGACATAAATGAAAACGTAATATAAAAGATCACGAGACACATATTTCATACGGCAATGCAGGTGAAGCAGAAGGCTAGGATACTTAATATATCGATATTATAAGTATTCCATCAGTATATCAGACCAAGTAAGATATCACAAGTGAGGGGAAAAGAGGCTTCATAACAATGCATAACCATTTAGCAACTCATGAGCATTACAGCCAAACCTAACAACTTTTGCAAACATGTTATGGACGGAAAATTATACAATAATCCTTCATATTTTGGTCAGACGTAGGGCTGCAAATGAACCGAAATCCTTCATATCTTGGTCAGACTGAGACATGTGTCAAATGTCACCCCACTTAACAATTGTAGATAATAAATGGAACAGCAACAAATGTGAGTATTGAGAGCAAGCCTAACAACTTTCCAATCATGTGATAATTATAAAATGATCCTTCATATATTGATCATAGAAATGCTACTACTCAAAAGTGCATATATTGAGCTTGAAACAAGTTAACAGTCTGCATGGAAGGAGTGGACTTTCCTCAAGTCCCTGTACATTATATGATGTCCTCTTTATCCAAGTATATCACTATACACACCGACATGCTGTACACCCTTACCTTCACAAGGAATCTACCTCATGTCCTCTATAGCTTACCTAAGCGAGAGTACATCTATGACTATCTTATGGTCAAAGTGATTCATGTATACGTGGGGCAAATAATATCTAGTCAACAATACATCATGATTTTCATTCAAATACAGTACTCAAGCTCAGATAGGCTATAAGATTCTTGTTAAGCAATCTCACAGACAATATATGTGACAGGAAGCTATAAAGAACTAAATATGGAGACTACTTAAACAATGTGAGAATATTCCGTTCAGCACTTAATATTCAAAATGGAAATAGACCATAAAAAGATTATCTGAGACCACACAATGAGAGCACTGCTAATATGAACTATGCTTCGTACCTTGACCAAGCTTCAATACAGCAGCAGTTATAAAGATGCTGAGTACTTTCTTAAATACGCCAGCAGTGAAGATTGAGCTTGGGTTTCCAGAACCATTCCAAGCAACAATAATCATAGCCTTCAACAGAAACATATTGTTGTCAAGAGTTAATATATGAAAAGCAAAACAACTGGCATTGAAAAATTAACAAAGTACCTGCAAGCACAATATAAAGAAACTCCACATTCTATCGAAGCTTCTAAATACATGCCAATATGATCGTATCTCAACAAAATTAACTTTACCAACCCATCGATCTCTACCCGGTGGCTTGCTATCCTGGATATCAGTAGCAAGAAATTCCCAAGATAATATTAGCTTTAGCAAATATGGTGTTAAGAGCATGGGGATATTATTTGTTTTTTCAGCCAGCCAAAAACAAGCAGAAGGTAAAAGTAACTCAGACTCTAACTCCAGCGCAAATGAGAAAACTCGACTAGAGATTACCCCATTTTTGTCGAACCGAAGCTGTTCCAAAGGCTGGCAGAAAAAATCAGCATCAGCTCGCATAGGCCAACCTAACCGGAAACAATCCACGGACCTGAAATAGTTACAAAACGTTCAATCACGATATCAAACGTACTAATGCACAATGATCCGAGGTAATGGGTCCAGCATGGAATAGTGTAATACCAAAAGTATTCATTCAAATCATCATAATTTCTCCACTGTGAATGTTTTGATTTCCCTCTTTTGCTCCTAGCAGCTTCCTGTAGAACAATGGTCACAAAGTAAAAACTCACTACAAAGAGAGTAGAAATATCTCCAAATGCGTGATGAAGAATAAGCGAGTGCAGTACCTTCGCAATGACATCATAAATAGGAGTAACAACTTTTCCCAAGAAAGCCTCCTCTTCTCCCCCATAGGCTGGTTTCACATTCTCGCCCGTCATAGGGCTGACGTTGCCAGCCAGCATACCATACAGTTCAAAGGCCATCTAACAAATATGACAGAAATCTAAACATTATTTTTTGCTATACATGTTGGCCAAAACGAAGCTTCAAGCATTGGAAAAAAATACTCATAAAATTGTCATCAACAAAAAGTAACACAATGAATATCAAGGAGAAATTAAATTTTCCCATATAGATGCACATGACCAGTTGATTCTCCAATTTTCACAAAATAGAGTATCCATAAAATGATCAAGTTCAATGAATGAAAGGGGCAAATACAACTGCCCTGTCTCTCTATTTGTCTCCTGAACACCAGATGAGCAATAAAGCAAAAAGATCACATTTTGTCAGTAACCAGCTTTCTTGCAATATTAAGAGATACAGCATAACATGTCGAATAAAACAAGGTCTGGAAGTTAATGGTGAAGAAGATTTTTTCGCCTTCCCTTTGGCTTTGCGGATGAGGAAGAAAATGGTTCACTGATTTCTGGAAATTTCTTTCAAAATACAGTAAGCCCCTCTCTGCTTCTTAAGACGGTACATTAAACCATCCTGATTCTTGAATTATCAATATTCAAACTATTGAAGAACCATGCAAAGTAAACATTGAGCACTGCCCTTTGATTAAAAACCTACCAGAGGAAGTACCCTCCGCCTCAAGTCAATTACCCCCCCCCCAACTCTACATGTGAATCTAGGTTAAATGAACTGGTAAGACTTTCTCAAACATGTTTGTATCTTAGGCATGAATTTAAATCTACCACTCAGTGACATGGGCATGTGGAGTACTCTTCTTATCCTTAAAGCTCCTTTGTTTTCTCAAGTAGGTTCGTTAGACCACCACTCATCAATCTCCCTCCAAATTAACCTTTCCATTAATCAACACTGCAATACGTAAGAATTAATGCAAAATGACAAATGTCATGATTAAGAAGCAATTGCAAACCAAAGCCAATAGCAGAAAGGTTACCGCTTAAGCAAATAAAACTAAGAATATCTTAAAAGATTTATGACCGTGTAAAAAAAATAATACTTCTTCTATTAAAGCTAATCCATCTACTGCATGTCGCAGTACAAAATCATTTCCAAAAGTTTACAGCCTAAAGCAACTTCAAGTCAACTCCTCTCTTATTCCACAAACGTAAGCAATTAAGCATGCGTCTTTCTTCAACTTTCTCTGCCCTTCTGAACCTTCACTTAAGAACACAACCATAGTTACTAAAGGTGTGCCTAGGCGCAGGAGCTGTTCTTCAGGCTTGGTGCGCCTACGGCTTAGGCACAAGCCTTCACAAGTACGGCCCAGGCGCGAGGCCCAATTTTGACCAGTCTTGACCTAATTTTAGCCATAAATAACGCAAGTCTGGACATCGACTCATATTCCCTCCTTCACGCAGAAGTCAGAACCCTTACTATCTCCCGACACACACACGCGAGCCTCCAATCCCTCTTGACTCAGTTCAGAGGACGAACAAGGAAACTGGCAACCAGCATCAAGCACCGGCGACCCTCCCCAGCACAGGAATGTCGATTTTGACTATTTTGGTTTTCCCCCATTCTATCTTCTTTTTATCCCTTTCCTTTTGTTCTTTTTGGATTGAATTTGACCCTTTTCTTTCGTCTTCTTACTCCCGAATTTTTTCTCCCTCTTTTCCTCTTTTTTTATCACATGTATTTTTCATTTGCTCAGATTCACAGTGGACTTATTTCCCCTTCCTTTCTTTCTATTCTATTTTCTTTTGCTTCTTTTGGTTATGAACTGATTTATGTCTAAGATATTAACAAAATTGAGCATATTATAATATAAAAATATTTCTAGCATTTTGTTGGGCTTCGTCACTTGGGATGCCTGCCTCAGCCCCGGGCATACCTTTTGCGCCTTACGCCTTTAATAACTATGAACAACTTCCTTCAGTAACAATCATCTCTCAAATTCCATAAATCTATCTGCTCTAGACTTTATGTGCTCGTCTCTCCAATCACCACGATGGCACATAATGCAGATGTTCAAAGGGACCCACACAACTGCATATATTTCAATAGAATATAATTGCTACAAAAAGCCCAATAATGATTTATATAGCAAGCTAATAATCCAACACAGATTTTTAAAAATAGTAATCATCAAATGTTTTTACTGCATCAGCATGTAGCATAGTCTCATGGTTTTTTTATTGTTGGCCAATAGCATGCCTCTTCAGAATATTTACACAAGGCTTTTCATATGTACACTAGCTATACCAACAACATCAGCAAGCCATCAAGATGGAACTACAAGCAACACATGAATACCTATGGTAAGAAGTAATAAACATATCCCATCAAAATAAGGAAAAAGTACACAATAAACCAAAGAACTTACATGATGATAGATATAGCACAGGCACTCTGGCATGAATCTCAAGTTCGCAGCTTCACCCCATATCAGTAGATAAAGCCCCATATATAATAGCTTACGCTGTTGAACTTCCTGCTGTATTGTTGGTAACCTATAATTGAGACAGGAAAACAAAAACTATGTCAACTGATAAGACAATTTCAAAATTGAACACGATCTTCGTAAACTATCCTGATGAAGAGAATAATTCCTCATTACAGATGCGTCGTTTTATCCTTCATCTGTAAGGTTGTCATTTTGGTGTTGCCAAGCAGCTTCTGTTCGAAGAAGTTTTTTTTTCTTCATTTGGTAAATAAAAGAAAAGAATGAGCAAGAAAGATGATTGGGAGACGAAATGAAGGATAAAGTTACATTCTACAGAAACCAGCGTGAATAATCCAAAATGACATGACAGAACAAGGGGAAACTTATGCATCTTCATTTAGTGATAAAATGAATATGGAAATGACACAAGAAAAAGGCCCAAGACATACATAATTAGACAAGAAAGTGTTTATTCAAATCATTTGAGTGAATCATGACACCTGGGAACCAACATTAATAGTGGTATGAGTCCTAAAACTCCATGTTTCTGACTATGTTACCAGGACTCCGCTACAAGGATATAACACGGTGCAGCAGACTTAGGTGTCGGCGAAATTGTGAAATTTTATATCAATTGTAGTGTATAATGGCCACACCCAGACCCATGTCATGTCGGATACCACTAATTTGGCAAAAGTGAAAGATTAAGGTAACATAGGTTTCTGGTACCAAATTAACCTCAAATAACCAGAATAAATACTCGATATAAGATGCATATTCTCTAATTAAGAGCTTTGGCCAAAAACAAAATTATAAAGAGAAAAAAAAACAGAAAACAGAAAGAAACTCACCAAAGACTACTTTTGCGATCTAAGTACTTGCACCATTTTTTGTAATTTTTGAAAAGTTTCTTCATCACTTCATTCAGTGCACGCTCATCCAACTAAGAAACAAAAATGAAGAGAAGAACCATTAGCTATATTAACAAGGAAAATTTTAAAGGAACGACAAACTGACATTGATCAAACTTATTACTATTTTCCTCTAGAGAACTATAAAATGCTGGGACCATATCTTATGTAAATTAATCCCCTAAATTATGCATGTTTGAACAAAAGCTAGCGTCTGCACTATTTGCAAATATACATAAATGCATGCAAACATAACGAATCAAATGTATAGGTGAAATATGGCCTGTTTCAAGTTTACCTAAAAAGCAGGTAAAACCCTAACTTTAACATGTTATTAAGAAGTTTGCTGGACACACATAAATGTGGAGAATAACAAGTCATATATATTTCCAATATGCTATACGAAGGATAAGACAACTTTTTTCCTGTTACTGTAAGACAGAAAACAGGTAGTGCAGCCATTACACGGAGAGTTTACAAAGCCAAGGCAATATTCGTTGTGGTTACATACCCTTTCACACTCAAAATTTAGGGAGCAATAATACTCCAAGGACAGACGAGATTAATGAGCAAATTAACTAAATTCTGAGAGCTATAATACTGTGGTATCTAACTTCTCAGAGAAAGAAGCTGTTATATAGCATGAACTTCAACCAACCTTCGGCTGTTGATCAGGCTTTGGGATCTGTCGGATATGAACATTAGCAAGTAATAAAATCAGATGCTCTCGTTGATTTGCCACATTATCCTTCTGCAAATGATATAATACATTCAATGGTCACAGTGTCAGAAAAATAAATCTCATAACATTTTTGTCCATTTCATGTGTACTTTTAAGCCATGTTAAAAATAAACGTAGGTGTGATATTGCCAGAAAGTAAGTTAAACAACTTGACCTGGAAACCGAACATTGCTTGAAGCCAGTCCAGTATATCTTCATCTTTTTTCTTCTTGTAGTCCCTGGGCCATGGAAGACCCCTTGTGTTGCGAAGAGCAACAACAGCAGCTTGAATCTGCATAGCAATTATACAACTTCAACTGTAAAAAATTGAAATGAGAGTGAATCACATGCAAATAAGACACATCGTGACATATTCAACGTTAGGTGGGGAAGAGACCTCAGGGTATCTCATGATTGCCTGATTAGCACTATCAGGATCAAGAGGTAGAATATTGTAAGGAAGGTAGATCTCAGTCTTTTCAGCAACTTTATCATGAGCTTCCAAAATCTGTGGGCAATCCACCGTTAGCCAATAGGATGAAGACAACCTCGACAAGATAGTTCTAAAGCTACACAAGAATCTTCAATAACATTTGGGGAAAATTCAACACAATGCCCAAAATGGAGAACCGCACACAGAATAAAGAAGACTCGGTTAGCATTCACCTCACGATCAACTTCCACGGCTTGCGTCTGGTTAACAGCTTTCAATACCTCAAAAAGCACGTTCGCAGTTTGGTATGCTTTGGTTAGCTGCGCACTAAACAATTGTAACCATTGAGTGGCAAAATACAGACTACAAAGACAGAGTAGCAAGCACAAGCATGTACGTGAAAAATATCTTTAAAAGAAAACTCACCGGTCAGCTTTATCAGCAGCACTTTGCAAAGCCTGAATATATTTCTTGTAATAGTGCTGATAAAAGCTTTGCATTTCACGTGCATCACTTTTCTTTACTCTTCCCATCAAAGTTGGATCATTCTCCTGAAATAATTGAAGTACAATCCTTTTTTATTGGAAAAGATTTGAAGACAGACTTAGTCCCAATCACTTGGGATCGGCTACCTAATTCATTTTTCACCATTAAATACAGACCAATGCAAGACTTCCATTAGTTGCAGAAGGAAAACAAAAGATTTGACAAAATCAAAAGGAAAATATTAAGAGGGGGCCCTCCCTCCAATCAGTGAACTCTATCCAACATCCAACCACCAACTCACAACATTTAGAGAAACCTCTATGGACAATTCGAATGACGGTATACCAAACACAAAGTTGTCTAGACAATGAGTTGACATTTCAGTCTTCTACCTACAAGGTAACTAAGTTCCATAGTGACATCAAGAACCTTCTCTGCTCTTTTCTTTTGCTTAGCTTTTTCTCTTCTTCTGTTATAAGTCCAATTTCAAGTCCATTAGAAAAGAAGAAACGAATGGAACTTTTACAGCCTGCAACTTTATAGAAAGCATAACACGCAGAAAAGTGACAAAGAAAGATATACCATACAGTAAGTGTAAAAGGGGCTTATCTTTATCAGGAAGAAACTAAAATTATCTCATCTTGTTCTTTTATCAAGTCCAATTTTGTCCATTAGAAAAGAAAAAAGAAATGGAATTTCTACCAGCCAGCAACATTTACAAAGTAGAACACTAAGGATTCGTTCAATTGAGTAGTTTTTGGAACTTTTGTTTCAAAAAATTGTATTTTTTCGTTCACTAGGTTGATTTAAAAAATCATGATTTACTCTATCATACCTACTAATTTTACATACTACCTTTATATCCTATCAAACATCACATCAACTCCCAACTACCACACTCTCTCATGTATAATTGTTAAAATTTTGAAGGGCAAAATTGGTATAAACCACAACCAAACCAAAAACTACAAAATCATAAAATTCATACAAATAAAACCAAATCAAACACAAAACCTCCCTACCAAACACATCCTAAGACCTCTCTCTCTCTCTCTCTCTCTCTCTC
>JAOTQG010024191.1:0-15535 GCA_025631175.1 Iris virginica
GTCTAAGTTAATTATATTATTAAACAAATTATGTTTACTTAACAAAATCACGGGGTCTCACAAGAAGAAATTACATCAATCAATATATGCCAACAAGGCAATGGTATACCTTTGGTGCACTTCTCTTATGATGTAGCAATGCTTCATGGACTGTTAATAACTTCTTTTTTTATCAGCATAGAAGAGTCACACATGCTTACGTGCATACTTGAGTCATGCTCTGAACCCCCCCCCCCCCCAATTGATTTTTCTTGTGATTTGCTGCATTTGCAACTGTAGATGTACGCTTACATTGGCTTCCAAAATTTTCTTTCAGCAGCTGAGATCTTTTAGTTATCGCTGAACTGTTCATTTACTGCTATACATCCATTGGACACACTTATAATAACGGTTCCTGGTTCCTCACCAAGACTGGCAATTTTTTGTTTGGAATAGTAACTTTACTGATGATGGAAATGCTATATGTAAGGATTTTTTTGCCACCTAAATCAAAACGAAAAAAATCCTAGATCCGGAAAATCACTGAATAGACTTCATAACTGCAAGCTCGTTATATACTAAACAAGCATGGATCTGTAATTGAAAGATGCGCCATTCTCCTTATATTGATGAATAGAAATTTAGGAGACCAATTTGGAAGTGGATAAGATGCCAGATTCTTCGAACTCTTGTGGTTATATGCTGCTGAATCCTGGTGTAGGAGATTTTTGCTGACTGTCTGATTGATGGGAATGTTAAGGAAGAGAAGAATGCTCACCATCATCATTATGTTGAGCCCCGAATATGAGCTTTTGTTCACTCGATAAGCCGCTGTCATGTTTCAGGTTCTCTTAGATTGAGTCTGGTCTTTGGAGGTTATCTTGGTTACTATTTAGTATCTCCTAGAGATCTTGTAGGTTGGGCTTGGGCAGCAGTGACACATTTCACGATTTTTTTAAATCCAGACATGTGGGAGATTCACAAAAGTGCCTAATTGACTCCTTGGAAGAACTGATGGTATTTGATCACCCAGCCTTGTTCAATACTCAACCTCAACTCTTTTTTACTGTTCATTATGATCCAACAAGTATTGTCTTTAAATGTGGTCAGCTACTTTCAGTTCAACCGTCTTCTATGACCTAGTGGCCGGTCTCTGTTCGACTGCTCAAGTGACTTTGGAGGTCATCTGATTCACAATCTATGGGCAATTCTTGGTTGCCAATGAGTCATTCTACGTTGAAGTATTCAAGATTCCCAATGAAGGCCTCAAGGAGATTCCAGATCCTCCATATAACCCCCGAAAACATGTGAAAAATAAAGTTCTCAAAATTAATAACGAGTAGAAACATACTGGACCACTAGAGAGTTAGAGAGGAAGGTTTCAGTTCATTGATCTAGAGGAGATGATTTGCTGTGGTCATGCAGTGTTCCTAAGTGGTTGAAAATTAAGGTTCTTTCTAAGTAGTGGAGATCATTCCTTAGTAAAATAAAGTAAAAGCGAGCATAAAATGCTACTCCCTCATTTCAACACCTAAAGAGTTACAGTTCGCTCCTTTACATTTGTGAATACATTGTTTTCTTGTGTGTGGATGCTTATTTTCTTTTAAGTTCATATCTAGGGCCTGGATCTTGTCCTTTTTCTCATTTACATGCTGTTTCATTTTCTTCATTATATCTTTCAATCCTCATGAATCAAATTTGGTTTGTTAACTGATGCTATTACCATTTATCAATCCCTCCCAACTCAAGTAAACCATCCTATCATTTTCTTGTATTTTTCATCCACTTGTATATAATCTCTTATGCTACTTAAACTTGTTTTTTTTTTCTTCATATTATTCACATTGGCTGGCTTGTCTTAATTTCTATATGATAGAGCATCTTCATTGTTGGTCAAAGTTTGTCTAGTACATTATCTTCTGCAGCGTAAGCTGTTATTCTCTGCTTATTTTGTGAATTAGAGAGGTATGATTATATCTACTGAATGATATTATCACGTTTGCTTTTTTATTTAATTCGTTGAGCAGCTAGATACATGGTTTGAAAATTGTTTCCATGACCACCAGAGTGATTGTTGTAAATGAATACTTCTACAGGATTCACAGGATCCAAATCCTTTAATCCGTGCTTTGGCTGTACGAACAATGGGATGCATTCGCGTTGATAAAATTACAGAGTATCTTTGTGATCCACTGCAAAGGTGTCTCAAGGTTAATATTTCTCTCCTTTTCCTGGTGTGTACTGAGTTTGGAAGTTGGATCCTGTTCTAAGATGTGCATATTAAATGTTTATTTTTGATGTTATCACACTGCAATAAACGCTGTAAAAAGTTATAATTCTAATTATGCACCTCCGTCTACAGTTTCATTTTACTCAGGAAAATCTCTATATTCATTCTTTATCAGGATGATGATCCATATGTTCGCAAGACAGCAGCTATTTGTGTTGCTAAACTTTATGACATCAATGCTGAGCTAGTTGAAGATAGAGGGTTTCTGGAAGCACTTAAGGATTTGATATCTGACAATAATCCTATGGTTGTAGCAAATGCTGTTGCAGCTCTAGCGGAGATTCAGGATAACAGCGCCAGACCTATCTTTGAGATCACCAGCCACACACTGTCGAAGCTCCTTACAGCTTTAAATGAGTGTACTGAGTAAGTCTATTATTCTTAAAGGTTATCTGCTGACAGAGAGTATATGCTATCCCTCGATATTGTTTGTAGTTGCTTCCTAAATGAATGTCCTGATTTCACTTCAGCGTATGCCTGTTCAACTCCCACGTTAAAGTCCTTATTGTTAATATTTGGAGGCATGATTATGTACTTTATACTTAAAGGATCAGGCTGTGTTACCTGGACTTGGCTACAGAATAGGATACAGGTTCGGATCCGGGTGTCAGATCCGTTTATATTTTACACCAAATAGTACTCCCTCCGTTTCGTTCTAATTGTCCATGACAACGACATGTTGTAAGAGAAAAATTCGCTTTCTGGATAATTAAAACGAAACACAGGGAGTATAAACCAGCCACACCTTTACCCATACCCACAGGGCCACACCCATGACGTGTAGTGCAGAAACAGGTACTTTTGCACTATGTTACCTGGACCCTCCATTTTTGGACTTGTGTCGGTGTCGATACGACACGATCGTGATCCGGGTACGAATCCCGTGTCCGATCCTTGAAATGCAAAGCAGATACTCCATTCTTGGAACAGATCAAAACGTTGGTGGGTATATGAGTGCAGTTCGGTAAAGGATGATGGAATAAATTAGAGAGGGAGAGAAGGAGAAACCAGCAAAATTTCCGAGTGGTGGGAAGTTGGTACTCTGGTAACGGTTGCCGGAGAGGGAGGCGATGAAATTTGCACGAGCGACTCTATGTGCCGCTTGATAAATTGAGTTGGTGTTTGTGTTGTGAAGAGACGACATGGTGAAGTTGTAGGTTTAGAGTCTTTAGACGATTGGGCTGGGCCTTAATGGGTGGGTCAGAATTTAAAATAGGTCTTTAAAAATAAGTGGGCTCCTCAATCCCTAAAGAATATTCAATGTGTGTGGACAGTCATGGTCCTATTTAATAAGTTTACAAAGTCACCCCTTTTACTATGTTATTTCAGCAATTATATCTCATAGTTTATAATACTTTTGAAAAACAAAATTTATGTAAAATAACATTAATATTTTGAACAAAGGATCCCCGGCACCCTTATCCTATATTTGGATACTTTTCAGCCGTATCCCTGTGTCTTAAAATTAGAAATATGCCTCACCCGATCCTTGGATACCCGACACGATCCTTATTGCGTGTCCTGGTAATATAGCTTTGGCAAAAGTGAAGGTCAAGGTAACAGAGGGGTCAGTCTGGTCTTATAATTTATTTATGCTGTTCTCTAGTGGATAAGAATTGGAGCTACTGTTCTGATTTATGACCTGCTTGATTTAGTATGAGTTCCACCTGATAATTTTCTTCGGGGTAAGACACTGCCTTTGGTGCGTATGGGTAAGGAGGATGATATGATTTTTTGGGGACTTGATATCTGGACCTAATGGTAAACTGCTTTTGGGATTACTTAGGAGTAGGGATGAGTCAAGAATGGATGCTAATCTTGCAAGCGATGTTACCCAGAATCAAATAACAGCGTTGGGTGCAGATATGTGTCAAGCTCATCTAATATTGTAAATGTAGTTGAATGAGACGGGGACACACCTAATACCTTATTTTTAGATTTGTTGCATCATTACTAGTATTTACCTTAGATAAGCGCTTTCTCTTTATGACAAAGTTGAGACTTTTTCGATATGCTTGGTCGTCGCGTAACTTAAAGGTGTCCTATTGAATTCCTTATTCCAGTGTATGTAGCATTTTTTAAGAGTCCAAATCTACCTATAGGGTCCATTGGGAATTCTATATTAGTGGTATCATGAATTGTTTGTTCGGCTATTGCAAGTTGGGGATGTGTCTCGTACGTAGTTCTGATAGGAATCTAGGGCTTCTTTTTTGTTGTTTTTGTGGTCTTCTCCATTTATGTTCATCATACGATGTTTATGTCCCCAAATTATTAGGTTTAGATTGGATACTTAATACGTCACAATATGATATGAATTTTTAATTTTTCTCTCTCATCCGATCCACAACTCTCTCTCTCTCTCCCCCCCCCTCTCCTACTTAGAAATGATGGGGGGGGGGGAGGGGGATATTTCTACGCAATTAAACTCAAAGTAGCCTATTTCCCAATTACTGTTTGGCTACATGAATCCTTTTTCATCATTTACGTGGGGTGGGGCCAACGCAAGGATAGTACACAAGCCACACTCATTCATATCTTCTATATTATGTTTGTCCATGTTAACTTTTGTTCTTCCTTAGCCTGGTTATTGATTTTGATACTGTCAAACTTGTTAACCAATGCGCTTAGCGTCTGCGTTGTATATATATAAACCATCAAGTGATTTATCTCATTTATTAATGGTGTGACTTTTAGCATCTAAAAGGGAGCTTCTTCCCTTGGTGTTTTTAATTTTTTCCTGATAATCATGATGGGTGGTAGGTTTTTGAGCTGAATTTTCATTACCTTCCTCCAATAAATCTCACTGAAATCTTCTGGTGTCTTATTTAGTAGATTATTGTTGGCTTCTTGTTTCAATCTTATGTTGATCTGCTACTCCTTTTGGGGCCCCTTTTACTTGGAAAACCAAGGTCCTAACAGGATATCTTCCTTTTGCATAAATATTATTTCCCCAACTTTTGGTGTCCCATTATTCATCAATCGCAGAATCGCACTTACCTCAACGGTTTTGAACATTTGTGCGAATATGAGGCTGGAGTGACATTTGGTATTTTGTATTTTGTAATCCTAGATTTAAAAAAGTCACTTTTATGTGGTCCAAAGTTTGTTGGTTTTTATTGTCTGCTATTGCGCAATGTGTTTGAAACTTGTAATAGTTTTTGTTCCATTGTGGATGATCCAAATCCATCTTTACGGAGCAACGAAGTAAATGAGCGGTTCTAAACTTACCGATTATACCATAGTAGGTGTTGGTTCACTAGGAATAACTATTAGGCTCTGCTTCTGCTTCTTTATTAAACATCAATTGTGACCTATGATTTCAGGTGGGGTCAAGTTTTCATATTAGATGCTCTATCCAAGTACAAGGCAGCTGATGCTCGTGAAGCTGAAAATATTGTAGAGCGAGTTACTCCAAGACTGCAGCATGCAAATTGTGCAGTCGTTCTTTCAGCTGTAAAGGTGATTCTTGTGGTTAACCTTTTGTGTTTCATTTTTATTGTCATTTTGTTGCCCTCAATTCAAGCATTGATGACTTACCTGGCAAAAGTTTCTTATCAATCTTGTACATATTTGGCTTCGTAGATGATCCTTCAACAAATGGAACTCATCACTAGTACTGATGTGGTCCGAAATCTTTGCAAGAAAATGGCTCCTCCTCTTGTGACATTACTTTCTGCAGAACCTGAAATTCAGTATGTTGCGTTACGGAACATCAACCTTATTGTACAAAGACGACCAACAATCCTTGCCCATGAAATCAAGGTCACAACGAATTAACTTGTGCTTCTTGTTACATATGTCTTGAATAGGTAAGATATGACTCTGAAGACATCAATATTTGTTTAGGTGTTCTTCTGCAAGTACAATGATCCTATATATGTGAAGATGGAGAAGTTAGAGATTATGATAAAGCTTGCATCGGATCGAAATATAGATCAGGTAGGTTGACCGTTGTAAAAACCAACCATTGCCATTGAATCCATTTAATGATTAGTTTTTTTTCTTTTTACTTTCATTCTTTCTTCTTCCTTTTTGATGAATCTGGTAATGGAGTTTGTTCAGTCCTTCAATCCTCATGGTGTGCACTGCTCCAGGTGTTGCTGGAATTTAAAGAGTATGCTACAGAGGTAGATGTAGATTTTGTCAGAAAGGCTGTTCGTGCTATTGGGCGTTGTGCCATCAAGTTAGAGAGAGCCGCTGAGCGGTGCATTAGTGTTCTGCTTGAGCTGATCAAGATTAAAGTAAATTACGTCGTACAGGAAGCTATAATAGTCATTAAAGATATCTTTAGAAGATATCCTAACACGTAAGTTTATTGTGCTCCATGCTCTTTCAAGTGTTCATATTGTTTTTGCGGTCATATCTTATTCCGGTTCTTTCTATCCAAACATGACATCAATGTTATCTTTCTCCTCAGCTATGAGTCTATCATTGCTACACTTTGTGAGAGTTTGGACACTTTAGATGAGCCTGAGGCAAAGGTAGTTTTGAGTAATCTCTAAAGAATATTGCCTTAGTATTTCATGAAATTTGTTATGGCTGTTTATTTATTTATCTGAATATGTTTGTTGCAGGCGTCGATGATTTGGATAATTGGTGAATATGCAGAAAGAATTGATAATGCTGACGAACTTCTTGAAAGCTTTTTGGAAACTTTTCCTGAAGAGCCTGCACAAGTCCAGTTGCAGCTACTGACAGCGACAGTCAAGCTTTTCCTTAAGAAGCCTACTGAAGGACCCCAGCAGATGATTCAGGTATCTTCTTATTATCATACGAGTGTTTCTATTTGTATATAACTGCTTTTTGGAGATCATAATCCGCTTTACTCTCTATAATTACGATAGGCTTACCATAAGGGTTTTGAGGTAAGCAGTATTGCTATTATTAATTTTCAAATAGGAATGCTTCGGGCTACTAAGGGTTCCGGAGTATCCCTTTTGGACAAGTGTAGCACCCTCTTTGATATGGGCTACATATTTATTAGGATAAAGCTCTGGGAATGGGACCTCAAGACATCTACCTTATGGGGTGGGATATTGAGCATATCACCTGGCGCTCAGGTTTTTCTATGCAGTACATTCAAGTCTGTGGACTTGACGTCAGACTCTGACCTGACTCTCCACTTTGGACAATTATGATTAGTCACCATCTTTATCCACCGAGATTCTTTTAACTCAATACATTGACAAAATCTTGCATTCCCGCACAATTCACTAGTTGGGAAGTCTTTTTCCCATGGTCTTTATATTGGCTGCAAGACAAAAACACAAAGATTAAGGAGCTACTTAATTGCTTGACTTGTGGTTAATGATTGGTTGATAATGTAAATACTTAAGTTGGTCAGGGAAAAATAGGATCTTAGCTGTTAATTATCATTGACTTTGTAAAAGGGCCAATAACTTTGAGACGAACGAAAAAAAAAGTAATCGAGATGAGGGAGGAGATATTATCAATCACAACAACTTACAGGTGGAGTGGTATTGATATCCATTTCATCCTTCTCAACAGGGCCAACAATGTCATCAGTTTCATTTAACAGATTATCAAAGTCTTTTCTGGCCATACAATAGTCTTTCCCTCAAGATCAAAGTAGATCCTTTTGTACCATGCATCATGTCTTCCCTCATTGTGGAAACCTATGAGATTCGTAAGGAAATGAGGTTAATGGTAATGGGATTATGGGATAGATTATGTTGTCTTCTGGTGTCTTTCTGGTGAGCTTCGAAGTTTGAAGATTCTGCTTGTCAAGTAGTTTCCCAGTCGAGTAATTCACTTCCTTGGCTACATGTCTGTCCTCCTTGCAGCGTACGGATAAGAATTCATATATCTACAAACATGGGATGTACATATTGTTGTGATAGGGAGAATTTATAGGACTATACGTCATGCTATTTACTGTGAAACTTAAAAGTTTATGGTTAAGAGTTAAAAGTCAACAGGCGAGTAAAACTGTTATGCATGAGGAAGCTGATTGGCAGGATCTCTCTCACGGGTGCACCATGGATCGACCTTGTTCTTCTAAGAATGCTTTGAGTGTGAGCATGCCTGTAGGACCAAAAGATGGTGAACAGGCTGTTAAATTGAAAAGACAACTCTTCCCAAGGCCCTGCCGACGCATTTGGACTCCCTAATGCTGCCATCAGTCATCACATCCCAGTTCAGGAATTTAAACCCTATTTCCTTTTGAAGCTCGCGCAGCGCACTACTCGGAAGTTTATGGGAATTTAATAAGCACCTTCATGATTAATAAGAGCCGCATTATTAACTGTGTTTTCTTTAAAAAAATCTTATTACGATGAACTTTTTCCTTGTGTTTTGACTTCTGCTTCTCTCTATTGATGTCTTAATAGGTTGTGTTGAATAATGCCACTGTGGAGACCGACAATCCAGATTTGCGAGATCGCGCTTATATATACTGGCGTCTTCTTTCAACTGATCCTGAGGTATTTGTTGGATAGCACTGTGTTTATTCCAGCAGCTTGAATCCTAGAATTATACTGTAATTTCTGACACGCATACTCTTAATTGTATCACGAAGATTGCCCTCAGAAACTTTTCCATGAGGCTCACAATGTTTACTTCTGCCTTTCCAAAGATGAATTAAATCTATGTATCACCAAAGTCCTTTGCTATTCTGCATCTCAAAAGCTTGTTATATGCATTTTGAAAATTACTGATCACTGGGATGGTTTGCTTTTGCTGTTGGAAACATTTCTTTTGTGTGGCTGGAATCAGCCTTTTTGAATCTTTGGGGAAACAAGGGCTTGCTTGTGTAGATTGGCACTTATTTCCTCGACTTGTATACGTCCTTTATGTTGGCTATTTTCAATGAAGTAGTAGTTGCAATTTAGGAGCTACTTTTTTCTATTCGTTCATGATTATATGCGTTGCTTGTCAGGCTGCTAAAGACGTTGTTTTAGCTGAGAAGCCAGTGATCAGTGATGATTCAAACCAGCTTGATTCTTCCCTACTCGATGAGCTCCTTGCCAACATTGCTACCCTATCCTCTGTGTATCACAAGCCTCCAGAGACATTTGTGACCCGCGTGAGGACAACTCAGAAAACTGAAGAAGAAGAATATCCTGATGGAGGTGAAGGAGAGTCATCTGCACACGCAGCTGATAGTGGTGCATCACCATCGACTTCAAGTAGTTCTCCTTATAATGCAGGCAGACAAGCAGCGCCTGCACCTGCAGCCCCTGCTCCCGTGCCTGATTTACTTGATTTGATAGGCCTCGATGGTAATAACAACGGCGAGAATTCTCTTGTGCCTGTTGATCAGCCAACAACACCTACGGGGTACGTATGGTGGAATCAGTCATTTCTTTCATGCATCAAGAGTACGAGTATTTTTAATTAATGTAAATTGAGTACATAGAAGCATATAGATCGTGAAACAGTCACGTTTTTCCCAAAGAAGTTTTTATAAGCATGTCACAGATAGATCCAGTTTCCACAAGAGGATCTTCCGTATTCTAGATAATCCACTTTTCAAAAGCTTGGCTGCCAAATTCATCTTCAACATTTTCGGTACTCTTTTATTGAAAAAAGATGAAAAAAATAGACAGCACCCTAATTGGTTCTCCGGTCACATCAGCTGAAAACAGCTGTGGCATAGTGTACGATACTTTCTATTGCATGGGCAAGGATGGTGAGATATACAAATCTAAACTAGACATTTTTGTGGTTTTGTTTGATAAACTTTTCATTTTGCTCAACAGTCCATGTTTGGGAGTCAAAACATTTTAAGGATTAACACGAGTTTTCCACAAATACCTTAAATTTTAATGATTAGTTTTTCAAAATAAAGTTCAACGAGAAGGATAAATTTGGAAATTCGGAACTTTGCAAGGTTATGTTTTAAACTAGAATTCTTTTTTTATTCATAACAATGATAGGCTACACAATGGGAGAAGGCCTTTACTTCCCTAACACCCCCCCTCCCAAACCCACCACACAGGCGACACCATATGGACATATGCTCAACCTTATCCAGTAGGCCAACTCTTGGTCTCAAAACAAGACATTTGGCGGAACATCCCAAATTTGAACTTAGTAGTATGATTATCCCAAAATATGAAGTAGGATCTTTGAGGGTTGTGTCGCCAAGGGTAAGAGTGACTCTGACATTTCCCAAAAATAAGAAAAATGATGGCCTTTATTTTGGAATGGAGGGTTAATAGATTGTTGTAATATTGGATTATCTGGACCCATTTGCAGCGGTATTAGCTTATTTACATATTGTTATGGAACAGTAGCATTATATATCAATTTAGGAAGATGCTGTTGGTGTAGAATAGCGGAATTTGTGAGCTTATTAATGCACTGTTATAGAGCTTCACCTTTTATTTGCAGGCCTCATCTGCCTGTTGTGTTACCAGCTGCCAGCGGTCAAGGCCTACAAATTAGTGCACAGATGACACGTAGAGATGGTCAAGTTTTTTACAGTTTAATGTTCGAAAACAACACACAGGTTCCCCTTGATGGGTTTATGATTCAGTTCAACAAGAATACATTTGGTCTTGCTGCTGGTGGACCTCTGCAGGTAAGCTATTTCTAGTCATCAAAGAGGAAATGCTTACAAGTTAGAAGTTTCTTTCTCTTGAAGGTTATGATATTACAACACAGTATGGGCATGTGCATGTGCATGTGCTGTGAGATTGTCCATTTGTCGTTAGTAGGGTTGTTTCATATAACAAGCAGGCCCAAGGTTCGCTTGTTCAAAGCTCAGTTCGGATCATGCTAAACATAATTTCTAGGCTCAATATAAATGAGCCAAACTCAGTTCAGCTTGGCGATCAAAAAGTATGTGCATATTTTATCTGATTTGTACTCTCTTAGGCTTTAGTAAAGCTCGAGCTTGTTCTTACAGTAATCAAGTTGAGCATGAAAACAGGTTCCTTGGCTTGGGTAAAGCTCTAGCTTGGCTCCTGCTCATTTAAAAAACTAAAAGAGGCAATCTCAAACACTTTAGGCTCCGCAAACATCATAGTTAGATTGATTGAAATGCATGAAGATATGTGCATGTATGCAGAGCATCCTATTAATCTGTTAACTGATGTCGTTTCCCTCCCCTTTCTATATCAGGTATCTCCAGTGCAACCAGGGACTTCAACAATGACTCTTCTCCCGATGGTTCTATTCCAGAATATAGCTCCAGGTCCCCCAAACACACTTTTGCAGGTTGCAGTGAAAAACAATCAACAACCTGTTTGGTATTTCAATGACAAAATCTCATTGCTTGCGCTTTTTACGGAGGATGGGCGAATGGAGCGAACTACATTCCTTGAGGTAACTTATTTCTTTGTATATTTTCAGACCCTGGAAAACAAATTGATAGGGCTGTTTAATGAACCAAGCCAGCTTTACCTTTGCTCATTTAATGCTTGACTTAAGTTTTGTTGGGTTCAGGTTGAGCACAAACACGATTAATATTTGAACCTCAGCTCGATTAAGCTTGGTAGTCAAAAGATATGTACAATTTATGTAGGAGTACATTTTATACTATGATTGTTAGAATATTTTTGTCTTGATTAAAGCTTGAACTCCATTCGTCTAGAGTTTGTTCAGGATGTAGTTGAGTTCCAATATAGGTTTCTCGAGTCATGTAAAGCTCAAACTTGATTTAGTCAAAGCCTCATCTTGGCTAACTTACTGCCACAACCAAATTCATGAACTACATAATGACTGAGAGTTTCAGCCATTCCCCATTTATTATAGAGGCTCAACTCTCAAGAATATCAAAGCCAAACGTTCATATATATATATATATATTTTTTTGAAAATAAGCCAAATGCTCTTCTTAATCTGTTATTGAACTCATAAATTCCCAATAAGATAGATACTAACTGCTTGCTTATACCTTCATGCTGGGTATTACATTTCATAGATGACATACAACCTTTGTCTTTGGAGTAGCACAGCTTTGTTTTGCCATAATAACGTAATCTTGGAAATGATTAGCTGTTAGCAAATGAATCCTCATACTTCATTCTTGTTGACTACATTGCAGACGTGGAAGTCGTTGCCTGATTCAAACGAAGTCTCGAAAGAATTCCCAGGAATTGTAATAAACAGTGTGGATGCTACGATAGAGCGATTGGCTGCCATGAACATGTTCTTCATTGCCAAGCGCAAGCATGCAAACCAGGAAGTGTTGTATTTATCAGCCAAGATGCCACGCGGAATCCCTTTCTTGATCGAACTCACAGCAGTTATTGGTATCCCAGGCTTAAAGTGTGCAATCAAATCTCCAAGCCCCGAAATGGCTCCTCTTTTCTTTGAAGGCCTAGAGAATCTTCTCAAGAGTTAGATCGTAGTTTCTGTTATCAAAAAAGGAAAAAGAACAGAGAAAGAAAAAGAAAAAGAGCGATATTAATATTTGTTTTTCCGAACTCCCCTTTTTGCATTTGTTTTCCTTTTTTGATATTATTTGCTTGTATCTATGTATAAGTAATTTTTGGGCTACCCTTGTTACTTTTAGCCTTGCGCCCTTGCCCTTCTCATTCTTCTACTTGTCACGATTTTGTTTGCATGTTTTCTTCGACATTGTTGCGGTAATGAGAATATGAAATTGCTCTCTCTCTCTCTCTCTCTCTCTCTCTCCCCCCTTTTGTGTGTGTGTGTGCACACGCGTTTCACGATTTTTCAAGAGTTACGTGCATATTTTATTCAGTATTCACTTCGTTGCTGCCGTACTAAAATTGATTGCTGTGTGGTGAAACTCTACTGACTTGGGGAGTTTGGAATGTAATTCAGTTTTAATGGAAAATACTGTAGAAAAAATTGATTGGTAGTGACAGGCAACTAAAGAGTGTAAAAGTAGGGGCGGATTTAGGTCATTCTTGTTGGGTACGAATAATTATGGGGGTTAATTGGCAGTGCTTTTGATTTTTTTTTTTGGAGTATTATTTAATTTTTAATGTAATTTATATACGTATAAAGTGATTTAAGATAAATAAAATAATTTTTTTGGAGTAACGTACTCATATAATTTTTAGTGATTATTTTTTAGGATATTATTATATTTAATTGAAATATTTAATTTACAAAGAGATTGGGTGAAAAAAAAAATTTGCACCCCTCCCCCCCCCCCCAATCTCCACTACAAAAGCTTTGTCATTAGAAAAATTTCTTTCTACGCTTGATGAAAACTCGACAGTTGAAAAGAAATTGAGGGTATGTATTTATAGTATAAAATGCATCATGATTTGATAATTAAAAAATATTAAATTTTCAATTATTTAAATTTTTTACACATTTTCTCCTGATTTTTAATATTTTTTTTTTCAAAATTTCATTTTTTTCTTTCAAATTTTTAACAATTATGAGTGCATCAATTCAAAATGTTTGTAAGTCAAATTTAATTTTTTTTCGACTTCATGATTATGTCAAAAATTGATCGCATAATCTTCTCATCGTGATCCTAACCTAAGTAAATGTAGTACTAAATTGGCTTTGACTTTTAAATGAACAATACAGTTTTTCTTAAAATATTTCTAAAGGCCGAAACATCCCAGGTAGTTTATTTTGTAATCAAAGTTTACAAATACATTGTTGGAAATTAAGGAATAAAATAATTATTGTATTAGCCGTTTAGTTATTTTATTACTCTTATCTCTAAATATTAAATAACTAAAGACAATACTTGTTTTAGAGTTTTCTAAAATTGAAATCAGTTATTGAATTTCTAGGATAACATCAGATTTGCAAAATTAATTGGGCAAAGAAAAGGAAAGACCATTCGAAAATTCAAACATGAGTAAATTTTGAGTTAAAATCAGATATAATTACCAAATTCGTTTTTGTAAAAATAAATAAATAAATAAATAAATTGACCGTTAGATTTAATGCCCGTCTCGTCGTGAAAGCCTCTAGATTGCTGATACACTGCATTTGCGTACAACCGAAAACAGCAAATCACTGTTCCTCTTTATGTCTAATTACGTCTAATTACGGGGTAAAATCCAGTGCCCCCCTGAACTTTGTCCAATTCTAAGCGTTTTCCCCTTCACTTTGTCCAAATTCATTATCATCCATTTCTACAATTTTTCATCTATTCAAAAGACTTTTTGCTGTTATTAATTAATTATTTTTTCACAAATATTTATTAAGAATTTAAATTAATTATAATTATATCCTCTCTATCAATTTATTTTATTTAAGCAAAACATAAACAAACTAATCTACAATAAATTATTAAGTATGTTATTTTAAATTTAACTTAGCAAAAGGAAATTGGGTTTTACGTACCTATGTGTTTAAGATAAATTAAATTAAAATAATATAATTGAAAATAAATAATTAAATATATTACATTAAATTTAAATACAAAATAACAACAAACAAACAATGATAAACTGAATGAACGAAATAAATTCAACATTAAAATAAATTGATAGATTATAATTATATAAATAAAATTGAATTCAATATTCAAATGTAAGATATAGAAAATGTAGTTATAGAAACAGAGAATATAAGTAAGATGAAAAATAATTTTGTTAATAAAAAACAAATTCTACATTTTGTTAAATAATACCTATAAAATTTACAAAATAATATATATATGTAATTATTTTCTCATATAAAATTATTTATATTTAGTTTAAATAAAATAAATTTATGGAGATGGTATATTATAATTAATGTGATGCTTTAATAAAGAAATGTAAAGTTCTTTCTCATGAATAAGGGTAAAAAAGTCTTTTAAATAGATGAAAATTCGAAGAAATGGAGGGAAATAGATTTGTATAAAGTGGAGGGAAGAGCAAGTAGAATTGGACAAAGTGGAGAGAAGATCAAGTAGAATTGGACAAAGTTTAGGGGAGGCAAAAACCCCTATTTAGGATTGGATTATAATGATTCATGAACATACTCAGTTTACTTTTCCTCAATAATCTGTCTCATGGATTATGCCTATTAAGTGTGTACACACATGCATGATGCATTACACACACACACACTCTCTCTCTCTCCCACACACACACAGACTGATCATCCCTCTCTCTCTCTGAGAGGCTCATGGGAAAGAACTAAAACATGGGTTCTTTTTCCATGAATTCTTCAAAGCTTGTGATTTTTTTCACCTTATTCTGGCTTTTGGCTTTATGCTACTCCATTAATGAGGATCAACAAGGAAATGATTCCGTGTCTACGGTTTATAGCTCCACTTATTATCATCACTTCAGTCACTATGACTGGATTTATATTCCAGGTTCTCTCTCTCTCTCTCTCTCTCTCTCTCTCTCTCTCTCTCTCTCTCTC
>JAOTQG010024413.1:0-15533 GCA_025631175.1 Iris virginica
AAAACCTCAAAGGATACACAAACTCTAATGTATGATACAGAAAATCAAACATGATTACAGATTATCGTATCCTTATCTATTTGTGATCAGTTCAGTGATTTTTACTTTGTGCATTGTGTAACCTAATTCCATACGATTTTCTTGTATCCTTGGCTAACAGCTTTTAAATTTAGGTGTAAATTTCAATTCTTGTATTATGATTGTCAATCTTGTATTCTAGTTATTTCTCAGTTATTATCTTCTATCCTGATTGTCATTGTTGTATTCTAGTTATTTTTCAGTAATTTTCTTATATTGTAGATATGTTTTCATATATCCTAGCTAATTTTTAGTATACATTTCGTGTGCTGTATCGTAGCTAATGTTTACATGTACCCTAACTAGTTATTTTATTATTATGTGTTCCAAAATTATGTGTTGCAATCAGGAGATGTGAACCAATTCATCAATGAGTATTCACTTTTTCCTCTCTAAACTTCTCTCAATTCTCCTTCTCAATCTCTTCTATCTTATCCGATTCTATCTCTCCTCTTCTCACTCTCTAAATTTTTATTCAAATATATCTTCAAACTCTCAATGGTATTTCTTGTATCCAGGTTGTCTTTTCTTGTTTCCTGCTACTATTATTGGTATAAATTTGAGACTACGTTGAAATTCATGTGTCCTATTTTGGATTTTTTGTATCTTGGTTCTGTTTTTTCGTATCCCATCAAAATTTGAGAGATCTTGATATTCATGTACTATTTTTTCTATCTCATTTGGTGTCCCATTTTTTGTCCCGTCTTTCTAAACTGAATCTCAACCGTTTAAAAAATGACCCTAAAATTTAAATCCTAAATTTGAGCATATGTGTCCGTTTTTACTATCCCATTTGGTATTTCATACTCTGTTCCATAGCTTTTAAAAACAGACACATATGCTCAAATTTAGAATTTAAAATTTTAGGGTCATCTTTTAAACGGTTGAGATGAAGTTTATAAAGATGGGACAAGAAATGGGACACCAAATGAGATAGAAAAATAGGACAGGAATATCAAGGTCTCTCAAATTTTGATGGGATACGAAAAAATAGAACCACGATACAAGAAATCCAAAATAGGACACATGAATATCAACGTAATCTCAAATTTATACCAATAATAATACCAGGAAACAAGAAAAGAAAACTGGATACAAGAAATACCATTAAGAGTTTCAAGATATATTTGAATAGAAATTTAGAGAGTAAGAAGAAGATAGAATCAGATAAGATAGAAGGGATTGAGAAGGAACATTGAACGTTTAGAGAGGAAAAATGTGATTGCTCAATGATGAATTAGTTCATATCTCCTGAATGCAACACATAATTTTGAAACACATAAGAAAAACATAACTAGTTAGGATTAGCTACGATTCATACGGAAAATGTATACTAAAAATTAGCTAGGATATATGACAACATATCTACAATATAAGAATATAACTATAATACAACAATGGCATTCAGGATACAAGATAATAACTGAGAAATAACTAGGATACAAAAATGCAATCATAATACAAGAATTGAAATTTACACCTAAATTTCAAAGCTCTTAGCCAAGGATACAAGAAAGTCGGTATGTAATTAGGTTACACAATGCACAAAGTAAAAATCAATCACAAATAGATAAGAATACGATAATCTGTACTAAGGATACTTTTGTGTATCCTTTCAGGTTTTTACTTTGCAAAATCATTTTTCAATACACTACACAAGATAAAATCAAATATAACTACTAACACAAACCCTAAGCACTATACAAATCCAAAGAGAAACCCTATGCACTATAGAAAACCTAACAGAAGCCATAACTATATCAAAAATGAAGAAGAATAAAGTTTGAAACCCTAACCAGAAGCCATTGATTTCGTAAACTTGGATACAAGGAACTAATATTTGCAATTTATAAACACAAAAACGGAACGAAAATTGAGTTTTGAAACCCTAACCGGCTTTTTCACTGTTCTCGAAGGCCATTGCTGTCAAAGATATCGAAAATGGAGTTTGAAGGACGAAATGGAGACTGGAATAGTTTGACAACGAACCGAATGTTAAATCCTTCGAAAATTCCGAAATATTAGTAGGTACCGACGATGAAACGGTTCGTAATGCTTGTCGGACGGCGTCGTAGAAGAAAAAGTAATGATTTCATCTCGGATTAGGAGTGTTTGCCGACGATTCGTACTTTAGAGAGAATAAAGGGAAGAGAGAGAGAGAGTAACAAAGGAGAATGAGAGAGAAAGTCGTCGAAAAGTACTTGAAGCAGAAAAAGTTAAAGATTGGCGATGATTAGGGCTCGGGATCCGAGCGGTCGCCGACGGTTCATATGAGAGAATGTAGAGAGAGATGTAAAGAGAGAATGATGCGGGAGAGACTGAGTGCGGTTCAAGGAGAAGGAAATTGTTGTTTAATGACCAATTTGCCCATAGTAGACTACATAATTACATAACGTGCCACCGCACGTTTTACAGCCCATCACCGTTTTTTATTTTAAATCTCAGCCATTAATTTCCTAATTCAATGGTTATAATTGGTTCCTAATATATATAGCTTCCTAATGGAATAAACCCCTGTATATATATATATATATATATGGTCTTATTCCATCGAGAACCATCTTAGATTAGGAACTAGTTTGGGCATTTTCGTCCTTCGGTAAAAAACTTTCTTCTGTCCACAACCGCGCTCTTAGTTTCTGTCTTCATTCTCTCTCTAAACTCTCTCTCCATTATCTCTCTAATCCCGAACTGCCGGCGACCGCTCGTACTCTAAGCCAAAATCTCTGACGATCATCGGTTTTTTCGTCTCCGACGCTGTCTGAACTCCATTTCGAAGCATTTCAGTGTCTATTACTGCTCCGATTTCGAAGTTTCGAAGAATTTCCCCGTCACTTCTCCGTCGAAGTCTTCCGTTCTGCATTTCGCCTTTGAAAATCCATTTTCGTTCCTTCCTCAACAAAAATGGCCTCTGGAAACAAGCAAAAAGCAGGTTAGGGTTTCAAACTCCATTTTTGTTTATTTTTTGTGCTCATAAATCGCAATATTACTTTCTGGTGAATTGTATACTTGCAATATTAGTAGTATTTGTTAGAAAATGCTTGAATGCTAGCTTTTTGTGTACATATATGTTTTTCTAAACAAAAACTTGAAATACTTAGGGTTTCCGTTAGGGGTTGTATCCTTCTTAGAGAGAATGTAGAGAGAGAATGAAGACTGGGAGACTGGTTGAGGAGAGAAGGAAGGTTTTTACTAAATGACGAAAATGCCCAAACTAGTCTACGTAATTAAAAGTCATGCCACCGTTTTTTTTTTTTAAACTGGGCAGTTTTAAGATTTTAAATCTCAGCCATTGGTTTATAAATCTAAGGGTCCTAATCATAGTTGTCAAACCGCGAATCGTATCGAGAATCGGAAGACCCAAAAATCGTATCGCAAATCGAAGATGGTTCTCAATGGAATAAGACCCTATATATATATATTATATTTAGGATGGTGCTTATATGAAAACCGTTTGTAAAATACAAACTAAGAACTAACTAGAACCCTAGATTAGAATGAATCAATGGCTTAGATTAGATTAGAATCTGAAAAATGCAAGGTGGAATTTTTGTGATTAAATTGAAAGGCAGGAACAATAAAACCATTTAGCAGTTTTAAACATTCCCCCAACCCACAAAAAGAACGCACAGGCTGCTTGTTGAGAGCTTCATCGTGGTCCAACAAAAGTTTCAGTCATCCCCTTGATTTTTTGGCCGTTATGACATTCGAACGAAGATTTCGACTGCATACGTACTCCGAAAATATTCATCATGTGTCCAGCTTGCGAGGAAATTCGATTCCGGACAAAAATATGTTACCAGATTTCAATTCTGAGTTTCTTATGATGAGATATTTCTATTTGAATGAGCTAGAAGTTTGTTGAAATGAATAATTAAAAAATTAACTCAAGAGTTGAAAGTAAAAGATATCTTATACATTCATATTGGTCAGTATATCCGTAGCCGTAGGAGATGTATTCAAACTCACCGTTTCAATAAAATATTTCTATAGAATCCAACAACACCACCTAGTGAATCTCAATTCAATAGTCCACAGTTGCTGAATCTCAGACAATTGTGCACTGAATCTTAGTTGAAATGTTATATTTTGTCCACGAATGTTTCTCTATCGAATCCAAGATCAATGCCTATTGAATCTTAGTTTAATGGTCTCCAATAGCTGAATTTCAGACCATTGTGCACTGAGGAGTTGTTTGATAGAATTAAAAACTTAATGTTGTATGCCGAACACACTTCTGAATGCTCTGAATCTATTAAGAACCATTGCTGAATGTTGAATATTGAACAGATAAGTTTGTTTCATACATAAAGCTAAGTAACATCTGAATTTATGTAATTTTCTAATTTTGCCAATCTAGATAGTTGAATAAATAAAAAATATCTAAAAAACTCTAAATATAAATTAAAATTTAAACGTGCATATAATTTTAATGATTTAATTATCAAAACCATAATACTCTTTGTTTCGATATATGTATCATACTCTTGAGAAAAATTGTTCCAAAAATTATATCAAAATTACTACATTCGACTTAATTTGCTATCAATATATTTAAATACCTATTTTTCATGCCATAGTTGTATCAATTCCAATAATGTACTCCATCCGTCCCAAAAATGACCAACACTTTTTATTTTTGATCAATAACAAAAAGTGTCACTCATTTTAGACCGATGGAGTACTAGTATTACTCCCCCCATCCCAAAATGAGTGTCAATTTTTGACTTATTTTGGTCAAACCTAAATAATATTTATCCAAATATTTATAAAGAATTACATATTATAATGAATGTAAACATAATAAATTTGATAAATTACTTATTATTCTTATTATGACTAAAATATTAAAATCTAAAACATGATAAATATTTTGTAAAAATTAATTTGGTTAAATTTTATATTAATTTTCAACAAGAAAATTTGGGACCCATTTTGGGACGGAAGGAGTACTAATTTTACAAGTATAGACAACGTTCTTAATTTTTACATAATAAAGATTAAGGCAAAACTGCACAAAAAATCACTAAACTATAGGTATTTTTCATATTTCATCATCAAAGTATAAAAGTTAAATCCAAAGTCCTTTATGTTTATTTTTTGAACACATATGGCCATTCCGTCCATTTTTTACGTTAGTGGGGCGTTAAATCCCCTTTTTCAAGGGTAAAATCGTCCGTTCCAAAAAACAAATTTAAGGGTGTCTTGTAAATTTTGTTTAAATAAGGGAGCTAAGTAAAATATATTCAAAAAGGAAAAAGAAAACTCAAACCCAACTCTCCTTTCTGTTTCAATAGCTCCCAACCACCAACCTTGCCCCACCCTCCTCCACCCCAACCTAGCAGACGTCTAGCAATTCACAACCAAAATGCAGAGGTAAGCAAACCCCACAATTCTCTAGCCATGCTCCACCTCCCGTCACACCCTCCCCTCTCTGCCACCCTTTGTCCTCAATTGAAGCAAAATCTGCAGAAAGAAACCTAAGCCGACATTGGAATCGGCAAAATCCCTTTCACAAATTGCTCACTACAAATCAAATCATTTTCAGGGTACAGAGAGGGGGAGGCGTTCACCATACGAATCGGATCGAAAATTAATCACGAAAGAAAGATACAGATCTGAAGGCTGATGAGGTGAGAAAGGAAGAGAAGATGGGAGGACGGAAGGGTGTCGAGGGGAATGATACCACGGCTAGCATTACACGTCGTGACGCCCGGACTCCTTGCCACAAATACCCTCATTTACTTGCGCCCCGGTTTCCTTGATCGTCTTCTTCCTACCCTCGATCATGTCTGGGTTTTTGATTTGAAATCGTACATCTTAAGCCTTCGAATTTGAAATCCACATCTGGGTTTCGGGTTGGTGCCGGAGTTCGGTTTATGAGAGATGAGGGATGGGGGTGATGGGTTGGTGGGGGATGATGTAGTGGTGCGGTGGTGGGGAATGGTGGTGGTGACGACCGATGATTCATATGGTTTTTTTCCCATCTCTCCAGCACAAGTATTAATGGGATGGTCTACAATCCACAACACAGTATTCATGCCAATAAAAATTAATTCAGACCAATTAATTAGGATAATTTAATTAAAGTAATTTAATTAGGGTAATTTAATTAAAATAAATAATTTAATTTAATTAAGGTAATATTATGATCAATAATATAAGTAATTTAATTTAATTAGTGAATAATTTAACTTAAAATTAAAATATTATTTTTATATTTCTAAATATTCAACTAACACCCTCAAAAGTTTAAAAAATTGATGTTCAATCCGATTTTACCCCTAAAAATAAGGGGACTTAACGCCCACTAACGCTAAAAATGGACGGAATAGTCATAGATGTTCAAAAAACTAACATGAATGACCTTGGATTTAACTTTTATACTTTGATGATGAAATATGAAAAATACCTATGGTTTAATGATTTTTTGTGCAGTTTTGCCAAAGATTAACATTGACTATTTTGGGGTTGAAAAATAGTACTATTTTTCTTTTCACATAAAATAATTTCTTGTAATATACTCGCATAAAAATGAACCGAGTACATTCTCAATTTAATATTACTGAACACTTTCCAATATCAATACATCTTTTCAGATATTTAAAAAATGATATTCACATTTTATACTTCCTTTAAACTATCTAAAACTAATTGTGAATAATTTATTTTTTATAATTCACTATATGCCCACACACAAGTTTCTCTGCTAGCAAAATTTGTCCTTGTTTTTTCAGTGATATGTTGACATTAAGCACCTATTTTGGTGCTGATTCGTGCAGTGTTCTTCGAAGCCGTTCAGCGCATATTCAGCAATGTCTATCAAACATTCTTAATGTATTTGGTGTTGAATAATTAAGCAATCTACTTATTAAGAGGTTCATTAAGCAATATCAAACACACTTTGAATCTTAGTTGAATAGTCATATTTTGTACACAAATGATTCTCCATTGAAATCAAGAACAATGACTATTGAATCCAATTTCAGTAATCTCCCGTTGCTGAATCTTAGTCGAATATGTTAAATTTTGTCCCCAACTGTTTCTATTGAATCCAGGATCAAAGTCTATTAAATCTTAGTTCAATAGTCCCCCATTGCTGAATCTTAGACCATTTTGTATTAAATCTTAGACTAATGTTTACTCTTGTCAACTAATGTTATTGAAATATACTATGATTCAACAAATACTAACAAAGATTCAAGAGAAACAAGTTTGAACCATTAAGATTCAACATCATTTACAAATATTAACTTAAGATTCTACAAATACATGTAGACACCCTAAGTTTGGACCTTTTTTTGACAATAAATCTTCAATTATGATTCGGATAAAAGTCTACAATGCAAATGCATTTCTTAATTATTGCATGCTTCTTATTTTTTATGATTATTCAGTTACATTTACCAGTATTGTTATTTCATCGTCTGAGAAAACCAAAAAAGAAAAAAATATACTATTGATTCTCTTTTATTATTTGAGATTAAAAATAATTATTTTTATGACTCGAAAAGAAAAGAAAAAAAAAAGAAGTGAGAGAAAAAAGAGGACACAGGGAGAGAGAGAGAGAGAGAGAGAGAGAGAGAGGGGGGGAGAGAGAAAATGCCAGGGAGAGGGAGGAGAGAGAATGAGTGAGGGAGCGATAATGATATATCATCATTACCTCAGCTTTGCTTTATTGTATATGACATCATTATATTTGCATATAATATGTCAGGTTTGAGTCTAATCTCAACTTTTGATCTGTGTCTGATCCGGTGGTTGTGGTTGATTCCTTTTTTATTTGGTTATTATTGGAGTAAGGCCTGATATAATATATATATATATATGTGTGTGTGTGTGTATTTACCAATAAAGTAACAGCAACAATAATAATAATAATAACAACAATAACCATAACAATAAGAAGAAGAAAAAGAAACCCAATTCATCTTTCATTCCACCTTCTTCTGACTTAGAGGTAGCATAAGCATTGTACCATGAACTAATAACAAAACATGCATTACAAAAAATGGGGTTATATTAGCCAATTTACCTTGCAATCAGAATCCGTGGCCGCAAATTGGCCAAGCAACAATGCTGCCTCCCTTTGGCTCTCCGAGCAGCACGAACTGTTATTAAAAGCATTAAAGAACGCCAATGGATAGATAGGTGGGGAATAGCAATGTGCAAAGCAGATTATGGATTTGGAAAACAGAGGTCCGGTCCAAAAATCAGAAGAAAAAAAATGCAAAAACAATTGGAAAAATAGGCTGATTAACTTCCACCACAATTGTTACCTTAACAACCCAATTACAGGTTGCAACGCTCCAGCAAGTAGAACTTCTTTCTTGATGCTTGGGGAGGAATGTACGAGATTTCCTATTACACCAACCTGAAATGCAGGAAAATCTGAAGCTAATAGGAAAGGAAGTACAGTACCATAATCATGTTCATGAAAGTTAACTAAGCATGAGGTGGGGGGGGGGAGTCTTACTGCTTCGTAATGGATAGCAGCATCCTGAGATCTGAGCATTAAAATTAGAGTAGGGAGAGCATCGCATTCCACAATCTGCAAAATAAAAAATTTGTACGACTTAGTGAAGGCTCATCAGTCCGCAAATAGTTCCAGCTTCCAGAAAATAATCCCTACCTGATTCTTATTTTCATCATTTTTAAATGCCAATGTGCGTAGAGCTCCAGCTGCCGCTCGCTGTACCTTAGTATCAGAAAATTCAAGTAGCTCAACAAGAGGTGGAATCCCACCTTCCAACCTACAAGTAGAGTACAGATGAGCACTGAAGAGAACAGACACAAATATGAATATTGAAGGTAAAATAAAGGATTAGCAAACCTAACACAGGTCTTGATGATGCTATTTTCATGAGCAAGGTTAGTGATTGCATCAGCTGCCCTCCGGATGACACTGTTGGCAGCCCGAGAGCTAGAACATTCCCTGTGTCTCTTCACGAGATTCACAAGAGGAGGCAACGCACCAGAATCCACAATGAGTTGTTGATGCTCTGGCTGGTAGGAGAAAATTGTATAAACACACAACTGTTACTTCAAGAATAAAACTAAGTTTCTGATACAAGATTACAAAAGAAGTAAAAGGAGCGAATGAGCAAGAACGGAAAATTGGCAACAGCCAGAAATTTAACAATCACTCTTGCATGAATCCAGAGGTTTATGAGCAAATAGCAAAGGCATAATAAACCATTCCATAGCTGAATGAATATCCATGTGTAAAGCTCCCAAATAAATACGCCCTCACATGGAATGCAGCAGAGATGGGAGTCACAAAAAACTAACACCCAGGCATCTTAAGGCCATGCTGGCAATAACCAAAGTTAATATGAAATCAGCAAACCATATTGATAAACTAGTTTCTATCAAAAAAAAAAAATCGATAAGCAAGTAAAACAGTGTAAACAACACAATTGAATTAGGGTCGGGTCAGGAAGTCGATTTATCGTGATTTATGATGATATTTTACTGTAGATGGTTATTGATGTTTTTGATGTTTTCCTGTTTTAATAGTTTTTGATTTTATGGAAATGACTAATGCACCCTTCTCTCTCTCCAATTTGATGCAAATTTATACTTAATGGTGGGCCACTTGACAAGCCATACTTTCCACTTGCTTTCTTTTCAATACTTGCACGCAGGTGAAACAGCTTTCTCCCCATCCTTGACTTCGCCATTAAAAGGGTTTGTCACAGAAAGAGGAAAAAGAAAAAAAAAAGAACAAGAAAAAGGGGAAAGGGAGAATGGTGGCGCCGAGATTAGCGGTGGCGACGCGGGAGTTGGATTTCTGCCAGGAGCCGAAGAGGTAGAAGATGCAGCAGAGGAAAACAACGAGGCCGTAGGAGGTGAGCTTGGATTTCTTGAAGAGGGAATGGTTGGCGGAGGTGGGGTTGTAGTAAGTAGGGCTGTGACCCGCCATGGCCGACGACCGGTGGGGGTGGAAATGGTGGTGTATAGCGATCGTCGGCTGGGGCGGGGGTGGTGGGTTTGTTTGTTAAAAAGAAAGAAAGATGGGGGTGTGAGGGGTGTGTGTGTGTGAGAGAGAGAGAGAGAGAGAGAGTATATAAATATATATATATATATATATATATTGGATTCAGCAATGGAAATGGAAGAAGAATACGAAGAAGAAGAAGAAGAAAGGGGGAGGAAGAGGGGTGGGGGACAAGGGTTGGAACCAAGTGGGGAGGCATGGACATGTAGTGGGGATTAAATTAGTGAGTATTTTGCTTGGAACACATATGGAGTTTTGGGGGTCTTGTACAGCGAAAACTGTGCGCGGCTTCAACTGAAGGAGAGAGGGAGGAAAGGAAGGAAGGGACTAGGGAGAGAGCAGTGAGGTGGTTTCATGTGAGGAGGTGGGCTTTATGAACTGGGTTACTGGGATGAGGAAGAACAAGAGGAAAGGGAGTACGTGAGAGGAGAGAGAAATGAATGTGTGTTGTTGTGTGGTTTGATGTATTAAATTATGATGTGATATGTTTGATTTGATGGTGTGGTAGTGTTTATAGGTATAGGGGTATATAGATGGAAAGTAAACATAAAAGTGATCAAAAACGAAAATGAAAAATGATATTTGTAATCGAATTGGGTGAAAGATGAAAACGAAAAAACTAGCAAAAACCGGCAACGTGACCCAACCCTTATTTATTTCTTAATTTACCGGTTTACATATTATTTTAAAAGAAGATATTGGAAGGTCTGTTCATTTGTAAGTTGTAACCTTTCTCACCGAGCAAAAAAGCCATGACCAGTGTAAACAACACATTCAATAATTTATTTCTTACTTTACCGGTTTACATATTATTTTAAAAGAAGATGTTGGCAGGTCTGTTCATTTGTAAGTTGTAACCTTTCTCACGGAGCAAGAAAGGTATGCCCATGCGAAAATTTTAATTAAAAGAAAACATTCGAATTGCTGTTCTTTTCCTCTTCTTTTTTTGGGGGTGGGAGGAGTCGCTTGTAAGCCCGCCCTGCTCTCTGCAGGCTAGGGTAAGGCTTCACAGTGCAAATGCAATAGAAGGAACCTCGTGGGAATTATTCTTCTTTTTTTGTTTTTTTTTTTTTTGTTGTTCTTTTGCTTTCTCTATCTCAAACAGCAGAATTGGGAAATAACTGCCCAAAATGACTTTTCAACTCATAACTCAATGCACATGGGTCAATACAGGTACCCAATAGAAAGGCTTTGAATTTTCATAGCGAACAGCAAGTGTAAGATCCTATGTACAGGCCAAGTACATTTGATTATAACACTTCTCAAAACCTCGCTTCCTCAATGTTGCAGAGAATTGTTACGAAATTGGTTGGGGCCTAGGTTCAAATTTTTAACATCTAAGCATCTAAGAAAAGCAAAATTTCCACTTGCTTGAAATCTGATTCAATATTTGAGAGCCACCCACACTTGTTTTGATTTTTCTGTATGACAAGTTGTTCCCCACTGCATGCTGGTGGTATAAACATAGCAGATTTCTTAACAGCCACATTCTTAACTCAACATCCTATTGATGACACTTCGAATATGTATAGGTTATGAGTTATGAGTAAGGAAAATAAAAGAAGCTAGGAAAGGTAGGGGATTGGTAGAAAAACTATGCTACGTGGGGATTCATTAAAAGTTAAAATCAAATTAAACTCTAGCAATTGTGACAAAATACATTGCAAAAAGTTAGAGGTAAACCACGGCGAGGTTTTGACGATATTAACTCTTGCGCTTTTATATAGCTGTAATCTAAGATGAGATCGACTATTTCACAGCTGCAAACTGTGAAGCATGCAAATATTAACATGTGGGCCGTATTATTCTCCTGAACTGAGAAGAACTCTACACTGTAAAGATGAGGAAATGGTACTCCAAAAAAAAATGTATTGCTACAAATCATAATAGAATGCGAGAAAAAAGTACCACTATGACAAAAAGAAATGAGTACTTAATTTGGTTACACAATCATCATTCACTATGCTTAGACTTGCGCCTGCGCTTTAGTGTAATCAAATATTCTTCCATTGCTCATCTAATCCTTCATAGGTCCGACTTCTTTCATTTTTATTTTTATTTTTGATAAAAGATCCTTTTATTGCACAATCTTCACTTCTCTCCATGCTCTATACTACCGATAATATGCCGTTCTATGCTCGATTTTGAATATCTTGAACACATTGAAAGCTCTACAGAATTCTAAAGATTGCTATGCCAGCCCATCTACCCTCTGAAGTCACAGTTTATTATTTTTATATTTTACGCTCATTTACCAGTTAATTGTAATGTATTCTATCGAATCAGGTTTTGATATATGAAACTATGTGATGTCTTCCTTACATCGACATGTTAGGGCGATTTCTCTTCCAATTCCGAGAAACAATTGGAAAAGAAGAAAAAAAATTTAAAAAAATTCCAAGAACTGCCTAATTCCTCTTCCAACCCCAGGTTTACCAGGTTTCTACGTTGTTACTTGTTTCCTAATGACAACAACGAGTTACAGTGCACCAGTATTTGAATGCAGCGCAACATTGGATTATTATCGGATTGAAATTCTGTTTTTGCTGTCCGTTGATCCTTGCTTTAATTGTTGAGCCATCAACAAATTCTTTACCAAGGAAATAAGCCGATTAAACACTTCAAATAACCCTCCGTATTTGATGCAATACACTGCTGATTTCTCTTACTGCAGTCACTTCTGACCCTAAACTCATTTTTTGTCTGCTTTAAAGCAGAGACCATATCATCAAACCCCATTCACAGATCAAAGAATCAAGCAAGAATCTATCAACTCACTAGCTATGAAAACTAAAATAGATCGCACTCTCAGGAACTTCTATCAAAACCAATTGTCCAAATGAGTTCTGTACAACTATTCTATCCAATTTTATTTTTTTTTGGTCAAGTCTGCTATTTCATCCATCCCTCTCTCTAAAGAATCTCATTTTGAAAATTACGCTAAAATTTGAACGTAATCGAGTATTTGACTAAGCAAATTGAGAAGTAACAAATTTTCGGCATCAGTAACATATCAATTTTCAAGGCCATCTAAATTTTAAACACAAACAATAACATGAACAATAAGCTGGATTAGGCGAATATTATGATTACATACTATTTCACCAACCTTAACGGCCAAAAGCCCCAATGTAAAAGCACTCCCTTTCTCAACCTCGTGCTCAAACGGCTTGGCTCCATTTTCGCCTTCACACCACGGCGGTGCCTCCAGATGCTTCACAAGAGCCGGCACGGCGCCGCCATCTACTATTATACTCACAACTTCCTCTACACATTCAATTAAGATTTTAATTACAAATCAAAAACAAAATTAGTTACTCATTTTGGGAGGACTAATTAAGCTAATTTACCGTTCTTAGCGAGCTCGGCGAGGACGTGAGTGGCGCGCTTAGCCGCAGCTCGATCGTCTTCGTCCCAAGAGAAGGTGGAGTGGAGGATATTAACCTGCGCACTGACCTCGGACGATAGCGTCTGGAAGGCCTCTCCCGAAGGCGACGCCGTCGACGGTTCAGAGATCTCTCCTCCTCCTCCCTCGACTTCGAGCTCTTCGTCGAGTTTACGCTTTTGCCCCTTCCTCTCTGGATTATTACTATTCAACTTGTCCTTATCCTCCTGACGCGTGCTCGAGCTACTTTCCATTGGAGAGCAGAAGTGCGAAGAGAAAAAACGCTTGGAAACCAACGAGGTGTTGGGGTTTGAAGGGTAGTGGAGGGGTATTTTACTTTTCCCGGTTAGTAATGATAAGAGTGTCGGATCAGGACGGAAAGCGCCTGGGCCGGGAAGAGGGGCCTGTTGGGGCCCACTGTGGTGTGGGTTTGGCGGAAGGGATAGGCAAAGTAATAGGCCGGGCCAGGGTCTTGTGGTCTACGACTCTACGCCCTCATCCGTATTCAATACCACCAACGTGCATTCAACCAACCATTCAACTAATCAGAGGACTCCACAACACTACCCATAAAGACGAATTTATGATTCAGAAATTCATAAAGTAAATCAAAAAGGGTTTTAGTGATCTCATTCATCTACTACTTTTTAACATTTGGCATGTGAGAGTTTTTTGAGACTTTAATTTTTGAAAGTTACAATTATAAGTAGTTAATTAGATTAAAGGTTTAGATGATCTCTAAATTAGTACATTTTACTTTATATATATAAACTAATATCATAGATTAATACACCTAAATTACTAATCTACAACTTTAAACTAATGTCTCAATCTAGGAAGGGAAGATGAAAAGGTTACTGCTAATCAGCAAGTGACTGGCTATTTATAAGGGATAAGAGCAGTAAATCAACTATTTATGTGATAATCGCAGTATTGGGCACAATTTGCATAGTTACAGTCATATGATTTCTTTAGAGGTTGAGGGGAAAATAGAGAGATAATTTTATGAGTTGAGTTTAGCACGATTGTATAATTAGTTTTTTCTTTTTTTGTAGGCATACAATATTGTTTTTATGTTAAAGCCAACTTATTAAGTTTTTGGTTACGCGAACAGGATTATTAATTTTATTAATACCTTTTATAATAAGAACAAGCTTGGAGAAGGAGGCTTAATTTGACCATGTATACAAGTTAGATTTCTTTGCTAAGCATATAGCAGGAAGTTAAAAGTTGGATTGCAAAGTTTGTGATGTATGAAGGTTTATGTATTGTTCTCTTTCACTAGGGAACCCTTCCTGGGGGGACAAATGATAGTTGTGAAGAGGCTCTCAAAGTGGTCTAGCGAAGAAATTGAGGAATTGAAAAATGAGTTGATACTAATTGCAAAGTTACAGCATAGTATTAAGATGTCGGTGCAAAGCACCATTGTAGGTAGAGATGAGGAAAAAAAATTCATCAGATGGCTTGAGCTTTGATTAATGTTTGTGTTTGGTATATCTTTAGTTATATAGAATAGTACTTTTCGTTGGGGGTTGTTTGGGTATTATTGGCTATGGGAGCCAATTATTTATGTGAATTTTATTAAAAAACGAAATTAGTAGTTCACTTGATTATCTTATGAGGAATTGTGTTGAAATGAGCTTTTGAAATGCATTTTAAGGGTTGAGATTTTTGTATCTATTGTAAATTGTATTTACATGGTTTCACTTGGTGATAAATATTAGGTTTTACTTAAAATTATTAGATAGCTTCGATATTAATTTTGATACTTAAATTGCCGCAAAGCCCTGTTGGGAGAAGAGAAATAGGGGTGCAATGTGTATACGTTCGTGTGAGATCTTGATTTTTGTTTTAATTTTGATTTTAATTTTTAATTTTAATTTTGATGAAAAGGGAGAACGTGGCTATGGATGTCCGAGTACATGCTTTTTACTGAAGGTTGAAAATGGAAGTTTGTTTTTGGATCGGTAAGCACATTACATTAACGGCAAGAATAGTTGCTCTTACTTTCTCTTATTCTCTCTCTCTCTCTCTCTCTCTCTCTCTCTCTCTCTCTCTCTCTCTCTCTCT
>JAOTQG010024524.1:0-14821 GCA_025631175.1 Iris virginica
GTTCGCGTTCCCTAGCGACCCGGGACGAAAACACACCACGTTCCGGGACTCGCGACCCGGGACGCGGTTCCAGGGGGTAGGGGCATTCCTGGTATCTCACCTAAAATGTAAAAGAAGTACCATGGTCACTTTTAACAAAACGAAAGTGGACTCTTTTGGTTAGAGTGGGGAGTACATGCAAGGATGGATGCACTTAATAGATAGATAAACGTCATTCGATTTATGTCAAAGTGAAATATAGATGAGAAGTATTAATTTCTGAAAAAGAACCTCAATTGGACTATGAAAGGAATCAAAATTCTCGCTCACCTAGAAGGCAAACTTAATGGTTCACAGAAGAAACTACATGCTTATGCCTCTAAGAAAAGATCATTAAAAACGATGAGACAGTTTACTATCTGATGATTAATTTGTATGAGCATCCTCATTGATTTCTGTAATGCTGACTTCAATAATAATGCAACCAAATAATTATCTTGCAAATAGAAAGCTCATTACGTTTACATGAAACTATGTAAACTAATTTAGTAAGCGGAATCATATCATCTTTACAGAAAAGTTAATGCTTTATAGAGTGAAGGGTTTGATAACCAAATTAACCTTTCTTAGTAGTATGCACACGCGTACTTGCACGCTTAGTGAACATTATTTGCAAACAATATTAATCTTTACAGGTTAAATAATTGAGGTAAGAAAATTGAATGGATATATAAGTAGACTGACTTTTAATATTTAATTCATAAAAGTAGTTCTAAAAATTGGGACACAGAACAACTGCAGCAAATAATTTCAACTTACTCGAAAAACTTTTCAACTTGAAAACCTGACTTCTAAAAAAAGTTAACTTTGTCCTTAGATAAGTAAAATTGAAATTTTAATCATCAACTTAAATTTTAACTATTGAATCTTGTTTTAGGGCTTTCATTTGGACTTTTCCCTGCAACACGAGTGGATTTTCTTCAGAAATTGAGTTAAAATATTCATGATGTTATTATCTAGGTTTATAGTTGAGTGTACAAAATTATGATGAAGAATGCATACATAAAAGTGATCACACGTTACAGTCTATGTGTTCTCTTTTCTTAATTTAAAGTATTTTCAAAAATTAATTTTATTACTTATACATTCACTTTAACAAAGAAAGGATTAATTTTTCACACTACGAAAAAAGACTATTATAACTAAATCATTCAAGCATAAAATGAGTTCCCAGAATTCACTCCATTAAGAACTAATGTTATATTTCTATTATTACTATAATCAAACTTGACTAAGCAATATTATATTATTCGCTAATTTAGCGTATAAATATTACTTTATCCCTAAAGTGATTTACTACTCTTTGGTAACATTAAAGAAATTAATAGTTAAAAAAAGTATTTTGGATACAGTATTGACCTACAGATATTGTTATCAATCAAATACATTGTTTTTATTAATTTAGGTACTTATCACAATTTTCATTTCTTAAAATTGTTGTAGGAATTTTATGCTATTCATTAGGATATTAAAAATAATAATCCAAAATTATGATTTAATATAATTGTACCCCCTCCATCTTGTAATCAGTATCAGTGTTTTGTCCCAAAATAAGTCACTTTTCCAAAAATCAACCAATTTTAGTAATTAAGTCCGATAAAATTATAACATTTGAAAACTATATTAAGAATTCTATAACTATAATGTTTAAGAATATAGCTAAAACATAATCAAATATTTATCCAAAAATCAATTAAGGTCTCCCAAAATTGACACTCATTTTGGGACGAATGAAGTAACTAACTTCCTTCTCTTTTTTTACTTTTAATTGTTTCCATAAGGAATTTAACTTTCTTGGAATTTTGTAGATATTTCTTTAGAGAAAACTATGTAAATTTTAATAATTGAAAATACCAATATAAAAATATCTACGTTAAGTTTCTTCAATCAATGAGATTTTAACTCCAAAACTGTATCCACTTCTACAACAATTCTCATTGTTCCTAACATAAATTCCTAAAACATTTGTATTTTTTAATCGAGTTGTCTAGATAAAATTCATAATCTAAACATCTATTTTCCTTTTGATTCCTATATTTTCTTTCTCAAAGAAATGGATATCGAGGATAGCCCAAGTACATAGGACAAAGAAAAGCAATGAAAAAAGGAAAAAAAAACGAACAAAAAGAAGAAAAATGAACATCTAAGAGTCAAAGTTAGATGGCTAACATTATAAGAATAAACAATTTTCTTGTAGTTAGAAAAGGAAAAAATTTGAAAAATAAAGAGTACAACTAAAAAAAGAGTTAAAAGTAAAAAAAAAAAGAAAAAAAAGGAAATTGGTAACTAAAAGATGGAAAACTGGAAAAGCAACAAAAATGAATCTCAAAGATTCCTTTTTTATATGATAATATAAATGAAATGAAAAAGGGAAAAAGGTAGAGAAAAGACAAAGTTATTAAAAAAAACACAGGAAGGGGATATGAGAGTCCAAGTCAAAGTTAAAATCAAAATTTTTGTTCCGAAATTTTCTCTCCAGTTCCTAGTTGTTTTGGAAAAGGGTATTATTGGAATACGGATATTAAAACATTTGAGGAGATTCGTGCTTTAATATATGTTATGATTATGTTCACAGTAGGAACTTCAGTATGAACCCCAAAACAGGAGAGAGTGATTAAATTCCAATGAACTTGGCTAAAGGGTTAAAAGTGTAAGCTGATTCGTATACCTTGTAGCTAAACAAATCATAAATATTCATGAGGATAGTTTCACCTTCAAGCCTATCTCTCCATGCATCACTCTTCAATCCAGATATTATATCTGGCTGTAGAACAGAAGCTAAGCCACTTTCAATGTCTTTGAGGCTCATATCAGCAGGCTGAATTAACAGGTAGTTGATAATAAGTTCATGCTGCAACATTTAGTTGGGAATCTAACTTCAAGATTATATGATTATTAACCTCAAATTCTTCAGCTTCAACTGCCCGTAAAGATTTTGCATGCTCTTCAATGGGATGCTTTTTGCTTTTCTCTGGTTTCACAGACCCATGTCCCTTTCCAGGCACAACCTATGAAAACTGGGCGTCAATCCAAAGCATACAACAAAACTAAGGGAGTCAAACATCAATGCGTGAAAAAAAGGAAAATCAGATAAGGTTACAGAAACAAAGGGATTACTGCAGACTGGCAATGTTTCTTTCCTCCAAGCATGCTTACTGCTGATTTTCTGACAGATGATCCTTTATCTGCCTGCAAAATATTAAGTCATACACTCATACATGCTTGCTCTAGTCTTTTTCCAAGACAATGAAGCTCAATAACACTTAAGGTTTGAATATTTTCTAAGCTCAGTGAATGTGTAAGACTAATGCATGGCTTTCTAGTCATATAAAAGTTCCAAGGATTTCCAAGGTTATAATACACCTGTTGCTTTGCTCGCACAATTATAAATAACTAGACCACTGGCACACTTTGTACTTTTTGCGCAGAAGCACAAGATATTATTTATGTGTGTACACGACTTAAACATTCAGAAACAAACAGGAGCAATATCAAGGTACACAGGCCTGTTTGCAGTTGCTGTAGTGAGCCAGTCTAGAGGACTAGACATTAGGAATTTATCAAATGCATTCTACCATAGAGGTGTTTTCAAATGTTGACTAGGCAGTCTCTAAGACTGATTACAATAGGGTATTGTATACTTGTAATTTAGTATATTCAACGAGTAAGAATCAGAACATAGATTCGAGTTCGACCGAAGTATCAAAATATAAAGCCATGTCACAGTCTGCTTGCAAACTTATGTAGTTGAATCACTTGGTGAGATTGGTATTGTTGGATCGATTTTTACGAAATCAAATTTTGATAACCAGGTTGCTATTGATATAGCATCTAACCCCATTTCCATAAGAGTACCGAGCACCTTATGGTTGATTGTTATTTCATACGGGAGAAGATCCAGCAGAATCTTCTCTCAACTAGTCATGTTCAGTTTGAAGACCAACAAGCTCAAGTTAGGTAAGCTTAACATCTATCTACAGCTTGGGGGTAAGTGTTGTTATTGTGTATTGTAAACTTATAATGATTGAAGTGTAGTGGTGTTAATAGCTTTGCCTAACCAATTTTGCTTGAGGTCTTTGCATTCTCTATCACCTATGACCTATTGTACAAAAAAAAAAGCAGAGGTCCTATATGACTCACTCTGTACAGATGGAATCTATGAGTCAAGTCTGCTCAAGGAAAAAATGCTAAGTTTAGAAGGGGAAAAGGATAGGAACCAACCTCCACTGGTAGTAACTTCCCATTCTCAGTTGAAACTGGAGCTGTAAATTACAAAAAAATGATTCTATGATACAGAAATAAGGGATTGAACAAGAAAAACAAGAAAAAAGAAGAGAAAAGAAAGAGGTTTAATGGAAGAAAGAATTCAAAAAAATTAGGAAAGAGAGAGAGAGAGAGAGAAACAGAGGTATAAGATTTACTAGGTAACAAACTATACCACCAGCAAGTGGACCACTTCCGGAAGACCAAATCAGTTCTGCAAGCTTTTTCTTTTTCACTTCATCAAGTTTCTCCAGTGATCGTTCCAGAATTTTCATGCCAATAACCTGAAAAACAATAGTATGCAATAGTATTCTTTGCAGAATTTTAACTCTTTCATATAGTATAAAGAAAACTTCACATAGATATTTCATGCACCTTCACTATTGCTGCCAAAGTTGAAAACGAAGCATCTCTCACTTCTGGGGATCCATCACCGAGGCACTAGATAATAACCAAGTTTCAGTATTTCCCATTTAAAGAAAGACACCATGTGATGGATTAAGAGCCTAGGCCCTAGGTGTCGCTGATATCTCCAGAAAGGAGTTAAATTCCTGTGGTAGGGCTTGACATGACCAGTTAATCACTAACCTCAATACATATTGGGACATAATCCTTATAGGACTTGAGAATAGTATCCTTTTTGCTCGTCTCTATACAGAATGTCACCCAATTTAGAGTTAAAGCTCGGACAACTGGAGCTTTATTTTTAACTGCTGTTTTGACGTCTGCAACAGGGTGAACTAGAAGGTCAGTGAATGAACCTATTAGAAGTCAGTAACTGGATCCAATTGTCAAAATCTACTCCAGCAGAATAGCAAAACCAAGACTACGCCTGAAGATGCAGACTGATGAGGTCAATGATCATTATGCATATCAGGGGAATTTGTAACATCATGTGCATAAAGATTGTCACTTTAGTAGCAATAAATGGACAAATTGATGAGAATGCAAAAGCAAGAAATGAATGTGAAAAGGATAAAAATAACTTATAAATAAACTGATATGGATTAAGATCGTATCATAGCTATATTTAACATGTATCATACCTCAATTGACAATAAGTCTTAGGCTAAAGTCATCCCACTTGCATTACTTTATCCAAAAGTGTTAGTGCACAAGACTTTGTTTGGTTGTGCTGGCACATAAATGGGAGTGTTAAGGCTTGATAAATAAGTACGCCCTTCTCCAACAACTTGCTGTTTTGGAGTTGGTAGCAAAACAAATTTTATCATTGGCTCACTTATTTCGCCAAGGTAAGTGTTTGTTCAATTGTCAGAAAAGAAATACCAGCTATAAGATATTGCTATGAATATTAATATATGTAGATGTGCCAAGTAAAATGATAAAAGTAACATGCCTTCAATAATATCAATAATAGTTAAGCAGCCCCCCTGGTGCATGGTTTTGAGTGTTTGAGTCAGTGAATCTGTCAGAAGTGGTTTCTTCTCCTTCAGTTTTTCCTATGTACAAAAAAGCATAATTCACTTCAAAACTGACTTGAGCTCTTATCAAACATAACACGTTAAGAAAAGAAATTAATCAGGTATATGGCATCCCCACGGGGGAAAAGCACCAAATCAAATGAAATCAAAATATGTAAAACAAAATCGATTTGCAAGCAAACATAGTTTGAGTTGCAAAAGCCAATATCCTGTTGTTTAAACAAAACCTAGCTGATAGCAAGAAAAGTTCATGCATGTGAACATCACATGTTCATAATTCCTCCATCCCAAAAAATTAACCCCATTTGTGTATTTCAAACTCTTAAAAGGAAATAACTTTACTGGCTTGTACCATTTATAAATTACCTTAAAAATCTTTCATCTGTTTCTAGAAATAGGACTATTTGGTTTTTTGGAACACAACTTAGGAAAGTGAGACTATTGTCTTGAGGATGGAGGAGTTTCAACCAACTACAAGTACCTGGGTTGAAGGCTAGGTTGCTATATCCTAAAGATCACTATGAAGCTATCCAACTATGTAGAATGGAGAATTTATCCTCATGCTGCTACCTTCTATTCTGTCTCCCTTTTTCATGGAGGATAAACAACGATCCTTTCATATTGTTTTTAAACAGTGGGGGGCAGTAAGAACCATTGAGTGCAATAGGAAAAAAGCTTCTATCAAGTTCATGATCGGAGACAATGCAGGGAAAGGTGCAGTTTATCTTCCAGCTTAAGCCATTCCTAGGCACAGAATGACGAAAAGTAGAAATCGGTAAACCTAGAACTGATCGTACAATGGAGGCACTGAATCACAAGACGAGGCTAATAGTATCAATATTATAGGAAATCTTAACCCGAAAAATGTATTATTAGACAGCATAAGATGGCCAAATAAGATGGCAAAAGCAACTAACCTCAGCTCCCATGAATAATAAAAGCAACCAGTAAGATTTCTAATCTAACTACGTTGGCAGACATAAACAGAGATATGTGAAAACCAGAAAGTCCATGAGATCATAATATTTGACCAACCTGCAAACGACAAAAATGCCAGCACACTTACAGAAAATGATGAAATATATATATACACACACACACACCAATAGAACTGGCAAGAGAAGCCGAGAAGATCCAAAAAAATTATTCCTTAAACCACTGGCAAGGTTCTTAATAGCCTGGATAGCTTCAGTTGCAACAGCGACATTCACGTCCATAATAAGCTGGAAAAAAGATAACATTAAATTATATGCCACCAACTGGGCATAAACTACATAAAGACATAAGAAGCTCAAAACAGGATTGAAAGCAAACATGAAGTTCATAAATCCAAGATTAGCTCTTTTTGATACATGTACTGTGAATGGAACATGGAGCAGCCAATATTTTAAGCTATGCCCAAAAAAAATATGTGCCTCGTATATGACACTGTAAATAATAGAAAGGAGAATCCTACATGATTCGTAGAACTGAAACTAATATACAATTCAATGTAAAATTATTTAAGTATGCATGTTGACCAACTAGATCAAGCTCAGATTCTGCAACGACAAAAACTCACCATCCACAGAATTGATCGGGTTAGTCATTAGTGTATCTTCTTGTTATACCTTCACCTACATTAGTTTATTGCACGTCAAAGATAAACGGATTTTAGAATGGCAACTTGCCCGAAGAATCAGACTCCAGAATTAACCCTTCTATGACTGTCTGACCACACCAGTTAAATTCTACGGGCCAGCCACAATGAACCCAAGACCTCCAAATCCAATCTTTCATCCTTTCAGTAGTGGACCACATGTCGCTCAGATCACATTTATCTTTCAAGCCAAGATACCTTCTAAAGCCAAATACTATTACAGATTGCAGTACGACTTCTATTGACAATGAATTTTACTAAGTGCATCTACTTGCAAAAAGATAGAAGATCGAACGTAATCACGCAGCATATATATATATATATATATATATGGAACATGAAGTACAGGAAAATAGAAATGACAGTAGCTTTAAATTAGTGTCAACGTGATCAATCAAGTGTATTAGAAGTACGTTTGCTAGGGAGAGTAAGGATTACATTGTCACTGATGAAAGACTAATTTGATTGAGGTGTAAATACAAGTTCAGTAAGGAGCATATACCTTGTTGTGCAGTTAATTTCAGTAACACTTACCAAGTTGCATTTATGAAAATAAAATAGAAATCACATGGGGTGGGGTAGATAGAGACAATTATTGGCTGTTTAGTTTGTTAAGCATATGACCAATAGTCACTACTTAAATTTCATTATTAAAGGAAAACTCAAAACTCAAGCATGAGTCAGGACACATCCTTAGTAAGTTTGACGACGTTGGGGAAATAATCATTCTAAAGTTTAACTAACTTCTACAGTTCCATAGTCATAATAAGAAGAAAGAAGAATTATCAAAACAAGCATGTCAGTATGAGACATTAATAATATCAAGACCAAGCAAATTTAATATTTACGATATTCCATATTTACATATGTAAAGAACAACTGGACATGACACAATGTTCAAAGCATCCTGCGAAGAGCGAACCAAATTCTAAAATGAATTTACCTTCTTTAGAGTTCGACTGACTTCGGTGAAATCACCGGGAGATATTCGCTTTGTTGAAGAAAGATTGGTAAGCTCTGAGATCGCCTCCTTCCTCTCAGACCATTTGGCAGATTTCTATGGATCATTAAGAAGTTAAAATATGCTGCAGAACATCTCATTGTAGAGACTTGGCAAGACAGAACAACACATGAAGAAGTAAATGATGCATCTTTTAGCAAAATCTCGGTGTGTGTGCGGGGGGAAGCGGAGGTTTGTGCAAAAGAGAGAGAGGACTAACCACTCCTTTCCAAAATCCAGACTTTTCCAGAGGGGTCAAAATATCCACCGGATCAACAAGCTCATATTCATCAACAACCATAGGAGCTGATATTAAGGATTCTTTAGGACCACATATGAATTTTCTAGACTTCAAAGTCAAGCATGATGCCCATGTACAAATGTATAAATAGCATTTATAATAAGAATGATAAGTTATGCTTTGAAAGTTAATTCCTTACTGTAAGGAGAAGCTTGCGAAGAACCAGGACCTGTTGTCTCCAGGGTCTGTTCTTGCTCCAGTTCCCTTTTTTGCTCTGATCTGATGAAAACCATGAACTTAATAAGCATTATGATCATTTGAATAACTTAGCCCAATTTGACTAGCTTAGGCATAACGATGTTTATCCTTAAAAAGAATGATTATTAGCTGATGAAAGAACGAATGAAATGAGATGAACACAATATATAGCATTATAACAGCTGAAGGCCAACCTAATCTTGCGTGATGGTCTAGCAGTTCCACTAATATTTACAAGCTCCTCCTCTAGGTCTTTTTTCTTGGTAAATTAAATAGATGGAAAGAGGTCAGACAGCTTCAAGTTCCATGTTGATCAATTGAATCTCACATATTGAGGGAAGCCAAAATTATACCATCGTATCACGCATTTTCTGAAATAAGATTGATTTTATAGGGGCTTTCCCTATCCAGCGACATAGCTCCAGTGTCAATCCTTTGGCGGATGCACGGACATTCTGGTCTTGATGGTCAAAAAGTTCAGGAAGAATCTTCATAAGTCTTTTGGGAGGCACGATATTTGCTCCAAATTCACTAAATATCAGCAAATTATGAGTTATATATGCACTGTTTTAAAAAGGATGAAATCGAATGATATCATTTATCAGTATAATTAGAAACCTGAGTGCTTGAAACATGACATCAATAGCTATCACAACAACTTTGGACACTTTGTTTTTTATTGCTCTCTCCATTGCATCCTGCACTTCAAAAAAACTAGTAAGAAAGTTGGAAACAGAAGGAAAACAAGGCTTATTAAGAATCGTAAACATACTTATATTCTATTTATCTATGCTAAAGAATATTATCCCGATCACACCATTTTTTCTTGCATGTAGTTACTCATACACACCCTGATAGTCATATGCCAAAGCAAAGATCAAGTAGATCGGATAACACGCATTTTAATTGTTTCAAAATGTAAATCCAGAATCGCCTGTTCAGGAAGTTAGTTGCAAAACATTGAAGGCACTTCACAGAGATGCGGGTACATCACGTCTCCAACTAGAGACAGACCACAGATGGCACTAGAACCAGGATACACGTGCTGGGTGGCCTATCCTTTGAATTATACAGATGGTGAAAAACACATCAGCTAGGAAGAAACCTCATTGTAACTACTCTTAGTTCTAAGTCAAGTTAAGCTTTGATTATTCTTTATGTCAGTTTTTGATATGTTCCCTCAGCCAAATCACATATAGTGTAACTGAAAGCAATAGCCTTAACAAAGACAGGCATCAACTTGTTCCAGCAAGAAACTTACTCAGAGTCATTCAACACCCGAAACCCAAATAGATCCACAAGATAGAGTCACAAATGGATACAGGAGGATAAGGTGCAGTTATGTGTGTAGGTCAGCTTGGCATAATAATCATTTTAAATTGGTCAAAAATAGTAAGTTATACAAGAGGCAAACCCACAACCATCCCACTCGTATCAGCAACCATAAAAAAGAGTAATGAAGGGTAAGGCACTTGAACAGACTCTATAAGATATCTGAATCTATCATCATCCACATCTTGTTTGTAAGTAACATGTTTATCTAAAGTACAACACAACTAAAAGTTTCCACCCTGGACCTTTGAACTAAATTATGATGTCGTTTTCATCAGTGGATGGGCATGAACTCTGGACCTGGCTCTCAGGCTCGGATTGTGATAGTGGAGTATTGAAGGCATGATTGGGGACTTCAACGTGAAGGATTTGAGTTGGGAAATGTAATACCCCCATCCCACACAGATAGATGTGAAAAAAACTATAGGTTTAAAAGTAGTCACCTACAAGATGCCATGCTTCTCTAATCGCATTAAAAGAGAATCTCATATGAAATTCACTTAAAAGATCATTCTTACTGTAGAATGTGAGTATCCCTAGGGGGAGAAGTGTAATGACCCCAAATTTTGACTTCCAATGATATCGTAATCATAAACCAAAATACTTGAAATTCTATCCAAAATCAATAATATGTTCCAATATATAATAAATAGTTTACACTTTTCTTTTAATCAAAATATCAATTAAATATTATTTACTAATTATCTCAAGCACTCTAAAGTCACTCCTAATTCCATATCACATTATCTTGAATCCATCTCTACTATTAACTATAAAAATCTGAAACTATTGGGGTGTGAGCTTTGGGAAAAGCCCAGTAAGAAAGGGGATACACAGGATTACAGAATCGAACAGAATACATGAATCAAATACCACTGTCCAAGGGATTTATAAGTATGGACTTCTCGAGTACACATTTTCATAAATCAACTATCAATCGACCATATATCACGGCATAGTTGACAAATTAGTTTAAAATCCAGTGACATAACCATTACAACCATCTCATACCGCTGGTGCCCACGCACGGAGGCAACCAACCCAGAGATATAACCATAACATGTCTACTGCGACCTTTCGACTAATTCGTGCCACCAAACCATTCCACATAAACGTCTCTTTCAAAAGAGGAATACATCATCGTGTGTTTTCATCTAAAACCATAGTAATCATTTCGAAACGACTCCATAACAAAGCAACAGCCAAATCATACTGAAATGGAAGAAATAGTTTAAACAGTGTTGTCAAATGGCGGCCATGGCGGTATGGCATGGCAAATTTTGCGGCGGTCCACCATGATAAGTCTTTGGTGTGGCGGGATTCGCATGGTGGTCTATGGCGGCCGCCATATGCATGGCGAATGGCGTTGCCACGGCGCCAATGGCAGATATTTTATAACCTATGGTAGTTTTTGGGTTCTGGAACGAAAGCAACCGTAAATGGGTCTTTTGACCCGACCCACCAATTTATAATCTTCCAGAAAACCTATTTTTTTAAGCAGCAGCCTCTATTAAACCTAATTTTATATTATAAGCAGCCTCTACTTCTTTCTCATTCAAGCGCTGCTGCTCTCCAACATTCATCCCTCCCCCTTGACCCTTTTCCTTTTTTCTTCATGTTTTCAGACCCTGTTTCTATTTCCCTCTTCTTTCTGTTCATATTCAGCTTCAAGTTATTCTCTCCTCTCCTCCTTAACTGCTTAACATGGACACTCATGGAGTTCTACCACAAGTTACTTCAAGGAATAAGAGAGATGATCCAGGGTGGAAGTATTGTCATCCTTTAAAAGAAGAAGATACCAATGATGTTGTATGCAACTACTATCGCAAGATTATGAAGGGAAGGATTACAAGAGGAGCAACATTTAATGGGGAAATCAGGTAATGTTACACTTTGCCCCAAGTGTCCCCAAGAGGTTAAAGATGAGCTAGAGGCATATGCAGCAAACAGAAAGAAGCAAAGTACCATTGAAATCCCTACGAGGGGTATTTTTTAGCTTGATACTTTAGGATATGACGTGAGTGAGGGGGAAGAAGAGGACTTGGCACCTAGTAGTGGCAAGAGGAGTACTAAGAAGGCTACTACAAAAGGACCAATGGATTAGTATTGCAGGAAACCAGAAACAGCCATTGAAAAGAGAAAAAAGGGGAAATTGTGGCAAGCAAACATAAAAGAATCATGCGACAAAAAATTGACAGCTCAAGTCCATCAATACATAGCTCCTTTTTGGTATCAAGCTGGCCTATCATTCAACACTATCAAATTGAAGAGCTTTAAAGACATGGTTGATGCTATTGGTGCCTATGATCCAAATTTGTCGATCCCTAGTTATCATGCTACCAGAGTTCCACTCTTAAAACAAGAGTTGGAATACACTGAAAATCTGTTGAAAGGGCATAAGGAGCAATGGGGGAGCCTTGGATGTTTTATCATTCAGATGCATAGACTGATAAGGAAGCAAAGATGTCTGATCAATTTCTTAGTGAATTCTCCGGCTGGGACAAAGTGTGTGAGGTCCATTGATGGATCTAATTTTGTGAAGACCGGTGAAAAGCTATTTGAGCTACTTGACTTTTTTGTGGAGGAGATTGGGGAGGAAAATGTTGTGCAAGTCATAACGGATAATGAAAGCAATTATGTTTTAGTTGGTAAGATGTTGGAGGAGAAAAGACCACATCTATTCTGGACTCATTGAGCAGCCCATGGCCTAACTTGATGCTTGAAGATATTGGAAGCTTCCTTTGATAAGAAGACAATCCGCAGGGCAATATCATTTGTTGGCTTCATCTATAGCCATTCAAGTACCTCGAGCTTGCTGAGGCATTTTACTAATAAGATTGAGTTAGTGAGGCATGCGGTGACCAGATTTGCAACATCATTCCTATCATTACAAAGGATTTATAAACAGAAAGGAAATCTTAGAAAAATGTTAACTTCTGAAGAGTGGGCCAAGAACAAGTTGTCTAAAGTTGCTAAAGGGCATGAAGAAACCAAAGTTATGCTCGTGCCTTCATTTTGAAAAATGAGGCTTTTACTCTCAAAGTCATGGCACCTCTTGTTAGAGTGCTTCGCCTGGTGGATGGTGAAAGAAATCCAGCTATGGGGTATGTTTATGAAGCAACGAATAAGGCAAAAGAAACTATTATGAAGTCTTTCAAATTTAAAGAAAGCAGGTACAATGATGTGTTTGCAATCATTAATAACAGATGGAACTGCCAGTTGCATTGTCCATTGCATGCTGCTGCCCACATTTTAAATCCTGAGTTATACTTCGATAAACCTGACATGGAGTATGCATTCGAGGTTACAGATGGGTTTTATAATTGCGTCTTGGTGCCAAGTAAGGAAGTGCAACACAAGATCTTGGTTGAGTTTCAAGTCTATAAGTCTGGGTCTCTTTGGTTCAGAGTATGCAATGTCACAAAGGAAAACCATTGCTCCTGGTGAGAAACTAAGAACTAAACTTTTGATAATTTAATTTCATTTGAGCTGTCACATTTAAATCCTACGTACTTTAAATTTCTTGTAGCTAAATGGTGGCGAATGTTTGGCCATAGTACTCCATGTTTACAAAAGCTAGCTATGAAGATTTTGAGCTTGACATGTAGTTCATCTATTTGTGAATGCAATTGGAGTGTGTGTGAGCAAGTAATTATCATACTCACTATTTTATTTTACAACCAATTTAGTATAGTAATTATTTATAAAAATTAGGAAACCAATTAATTTTTCAATTACTATGTTGCAGATTCACTCAAAGAAGAGAATTAGGCTCGATCACAAAAAATTGCATGATTTGGTGTATGTGAATTGTGAAATATAATGAACAACTCCATCACTGCTATATTGTTAGAGATGTCATTGATCCCATATGACTCGATGATATTGATGAGTATAATGAGTGGTTAGTTGGAAAGATGGATAATAATGAGATCATGAGAATGATTTGGTTTTTGAGGATGACAACACTCTAACTTGGGGAACTGTTTATGAGGCTGCAGGGATTAGAGAGCCTACAAGACATACTAGGCAGAAATCTAGAAAACGGAACGGAAAGAATTCTGGTATTAATAATACAAAAGCAAGGCCTTCTAATAAAGGTCCAGGTGCAAGTGCAACTTCAACCTCAAGAGGAAAGGGGAAAGTGGTCGAAGATGATGAACCTGAATTATAAATATGGTTCTGAGAAATCAGAAGGAGAAGAAGATCTACCAGTTAATCTTGATGATTCAGAAAGTGATGAGGCTGAAGGACATGCCTCAATCGATGATAACCTTCATGCCTCAATGGATGATAACAATGAAGATGACTATGTCGGGGTTAATGAGGAGGATGATTGCAGACTTTAAGTTTCATGTTTGTTAGTGTGTGACTGTGTTGATTTTGATTTCAGTTATTGTGTTTTACTTTTGTTTAAGTAGATGAATTTAAGTTTGGAACTTTGTATTGAGCTTATGTTAGGGCCTTGGCCAGTTGGCCTATGACACTTATCTTGTTGATGAAACAGTGTTATGTTGTTATTATGAGACTTATGTTGCTATGTTGCTATGTTTCTATGATTCTATCATTTAGTTCTTGACTATATTGTCGGTTTTTTATGATTATTA
>JAOTQG010024524.1:14921-26427 GCA_025631175.1 Iris virginica
TATGTTGCTATGTTGCTATGTTTCTATGATTCTATCATTTAGTTCTTGACTATATTGTCGGTTTTTTATGATTATTATTAATTCTGCTTGTTTAATATGCTTTTATATTATTGTATATATATTATATTATTTTTGTTATGGCCGCCATGGCTTCCTCCATAAACCGTCATTGCGTCCGCCATATTTTTATGGCATCTTTTTGGCTTTCCGCCATGAATCTCCATCCGCCAATGATAACCCTGTGTTTAAATAAATTAGAATACTACAATAAGTCAAATGATTAGAAAGATGATCATGTGATCAAAATTGACACAGAATGAACACCGAATAGTCTCCCTTGCCTCAAATAATTATGGAAGCAAGCAAGAAACCATAGCTAGCAAATCAATCTGGCGAAATCATGAAGTCTATAATTTCCACTCCAAACCGCACAAAATTCAAACCCAAAGAAATTACTACTCCAAATATTCACGATTCTTCTATCCTTCGGATCAAACTTATAAAGTATAAATCAAAGCATAAGTGTGAATGAATGGGGGTTGGACTCTCTCTCTCTCTCTGTGTGTGTTTCGTATGACCAGTAGTGAGGATATTTAGAAATACAAAATTAAGCCCAAGATGTAGATCTATTGAAAATGAAGTGAACCATCAACATGAAAGAATCACCAAGTTTACATCTGTTTCTTGCAAAAGGAATGGCTTTGTGCATAAGAAAATGAATAAGCAAATGCACCCATTATATTTATAAAAAACACTTTTTGTTTTTAATCCATCCGTGTATGTATATCATTTAAGACAGATTTGTTTTCAACCAATTAAATATTTACCGAGCACTCCTTTTAATTAATATGAAATTACATAATTAAATAAAACATAACTACATAAGTCCTTTGAAATGAAACAAATGTCATAGTTTAATAAATACAAGAAACATGCTTATAATTCTGTCATTTTAATTAAAAACAATAATAACTTTTTGGGATCTCACAAGAAGTGTGCTGGATAATGTATGCTTGGCATGACAAGTTGCTATCAAGGAACCCAGAGAGACAATAGTTAGGGTGGAAGCTAAGACTAATTATGTAAAAAAGGAGGGCAAATGTTGATAATATTGAGAGATCTGTTCAGGATGCTCCCTAACATACACTATTAAGTATTATGTTAGAAACTTGTGAAAAGTTCATAATCGATCCTCAAAAATTGTTGTTGTGACCCCTCTTATAGTGGGTGTGTGATGATACCATGAATATTTCAGTATTCCTTATTGTGTTTCATCCTCTAGCTTCAATTCAATGATCATAGGTTAAGTGTGCCTTGAGTGTTAGACCACAAACAGCTCTTTCTTGCTTCAGTAATCAAGCCACTCACGTCACATGTGCACAAAGAGCATATGTGTGATGCATGTGACTCTCTTTCAACTGAAGTTGCCGAATCAATTACCCTTGAGACTTGTTAGTTTGATATACATAGTTGGATCCCTATTTAATAGCTTAAGCCTTTAGATGAGTTGATAACTTAACATGATATCAGAGCTCTGATTAAGGTCTTGGGTTCAAGTCACACAGCTTGCATTTGTTAACCGCATTATTGTGAATTTGTGAGTGCACAATGTCGACACTCTTTTTTGTTTGTGATGCCCTCGTTAAGGCTCATTATTTAACTCTCCACATTTGAGTTGGTCACACATAAATAAGGAGGAGTATTATCTTGATATACATAGTTGGGACTTGGGTCCTTATCTAACAGATTAAGCTTTTAGATGATTGGTAACTTAACAAGGTACAAGAATTTGGCTTGACCTAAGGGGTCGCCCTAGAACTGCAATTGCACTTAAAGCAGCTACAACCAAAACCGGGTGACCAAATTTTCAAGAATATGCTGAGGATATTCTTCCACATCAGCAAGAGTACTCTACTTGAGCTGTGAATAATTATGCCCCGACATGGATTTTCGTTTAGCAGATGACAAAAGCTATGCTCGGGGTTATGGAGAGAGCAACTCTCTCTTCTCCAATAAGAAAATGCCATATGGATGATTATTATATTTTATCTCATTCAATCTTATAATTGCCATAACTTAAAATTTAAAAAGTGCAAAAAAATAAATAAAAATCACCAATTGAAATATTTTCTCTCAATATATAAATAAAGACTAAATTTGTTGTATTTTGAACAACTTCTTCAAATCTTAAATTTCTTTCTTGTTTTTCACTAATTTTTGTACTATTTTGGACTTAATCTCTTTCATCTCTTTTTTATTTTTTTTAAATGTTAAAATTTAAAATATTAATTATTTATCATTAACGAGTGTAGTTTTAATATTAATAAAATAATAAAAATATAAATATAAATTATTGTATAAATGATTAGGAAAGAGAAAATATGGTAGCGTATAGTAAAAAGTATGAGAGAGAAACTCATGACTTTTGTTATGAATGGAGAAGAAAATGTATGAACTTATGATTATTGATGATGATGATGTGGAGGAGGGGGAAGATGATGCGGAGGAGACTAAACATCTATGCCCCTTATAATGTTGGAAAATAAAAAATTCCTATCACTTTTAAGGCTTCTTGCCTTTTGCAACAAAGAGAAAAAGAGAGAGGGAGAGGGAGAGGGAGAGAGAGAGAGAGAGAGAGAGAGAGAGAGAGAGAGAGAGAGAGCCACAGACGATTCCAACTAGGAGAACTCTAATCACACCAATTCAACGCCGGCAGCCGTGGATCGGCAAGGGGTAGACGACGACCGACGGTGCAATCGGTGATCAGTAGTAGCAACGGCCGTTAGTTGCTTCTTTATCCTCCTCGTCCAGCAGGTAATCTCTCTCCCTTCCTTTACATTTCCTCTCCAGCTCTGCTTGATTGGTGATTGGGAAAAAAATCCAAGCTGACTCGGGGCTTAAGATTAATGTCACAAAGAGCGAGATTATTCTGATAGGGGCTATTGACAACGTGGAGCGGTGGAGGGCCTTTTTTGGGTGTAAGGTTGGCAGCCTGCCATCGAATTATTTAGGGCTACCATTATGGGCACCCTATAAAAACATAGCAGTTTAGAATTCAGTAGAAATTTGAACGGAGGCTTTCGAGTTGAAAGAAACAATATCTTTCTAAAGGAGGTCAACTTACTTTAATCAAAATCACTTTGTCTAGTTTACCGACATACCTTCTTATGTCCTTATTAGTGATTCCAGCTTCAGTGGCTGGTAGACCGGAGAAATTATAGAGGAATTTTCTTTGGGAAGGATCAAGAGTGGAGAGAAAACTTCATCTAGTTAAATGGAAATCAGCCTGCTGCAATCTGCAAATAGAAGGCATGGGGATTAAGGATCTTCTCTGTTTCTATGAGGCTCTACCGGGGAAGTGGTTATGGAGATATTGGGTTGAAAGGGCCACTAGGAGAAGAATAGGGTAAGTAAATATGGCAAAGCCACCATTTTTGATACCCTAACCAGGTGACCACTTTGCATGGATTCGGGGTCTGGAAAGTCATATACAAAGGATGAGATCAATTTATAAAGACACAATCAGTTTAAGGTGGGAGACAACTCAAGTATTCGCTTTGGGAAAGACAAGTGGTGTGGTGAGAATACGTTACAGAGGGTTTTCCCAAATCTCTTTACAATAGCAGCGAATAAGGAGGAGTTAGTCAGTTCAGCAGCTTATTTCCGGAATGACACCCAAGTTTGGAATCCCTATTTTCGGAGAAAATTTCACGATTGGGAGCTAGAGTCCGTAGCAAAGTTTATTGAGAAATTATATTCTGCATGTTTAGATGGCAGGGTGAAGACACAGCTATCTGGAAGAATTCTAGAGGAGGAACATTCTCTTTGCAGTCATATTACAAGCTTGTATTTCAGGGCGATGCGGACCGTTCTCCATGGAAAAGCATTTGGAAGTCCAAAGCCCCTTTGAGAGTGGCTTTTTTTGCATGGCAAGCAGCCAATGGGGCAATTTTAATAAGATAAAACAATAGAAAACGTCACGTAATTTATGCAAATTGGTGTTACATGTGTATGCAAGGAGAAGAGAATGTCAACCATTTGTTATTGCACTACCCGGTAGCAAGACAACTCTGGAATTTTGTGCTGGCTTTATTTGAAGTTCAGTGGGCTATGCCAAAGACGGTGAAAGATCTTCTGTTATGGAGGAGTAATAGTAACCGGCATACATCAGCTTTGTGTATATTATGGACAATCTAGTGGGGGAGCAACCGTAGAGCGTTTGTGTATACTTCACACTTTGTTTTTGTGGATAATGGAGGCAATGCCTAGTTCTTTTGAAAGTTTTGAGGATTTTGTGCGAAGTTTGGCTATAGAATAGGTCTTTTTTGGTCATTAACCTTTGTATACCTCCTATGTAAATGGGTTGCGCCCCCTTTGGTGCCGTAGTTAATGATACCTATTTAGTTATCAAAAAAAAAATTCCTATTTGATACGTGGTTTAGCTTGTATGCATTTGTTTAAAAAAATTGCCACTAAGTCACCATATAGAACATGCCAAATAGCAGGGTGGAAGTTTGTTACCAGTGTACATGAAAGTAACACAAGTTGTTAAAGGTTGTTTCGTACGTCTGTAGATGGGTTTGTTAATTTGTGTGCGATATTGTTAGAAGACTATGAGTTAGTACTTGGTACATAGTAGGGATGTTAGGGTGGAAAAACAAGTTGCAAAGTTTCTTTTGGTAGTTGATCATGGCTGGAAGATTAGGGTTATTGTACAGATATTTAAGAAATTTACTGCGACTGTTGCCAAGTTTTTCCATGGTGTTCTACGTCCTACCTAAAAAATGTCAATCGCTTGGATAAAGCCTTCAAATAATGCCGATTACATCCTCATATCAGGAACAATAAGAAGTATTGGCCACATTTCAAGGTAATACACTTACATGTTCAGCTTTATTTGTGTTTTTGTTGGGCACATTCGTAAAGAGCTCCAATTAATACATTTACTAGTGTATGTTTATGCCCGTGGCCGAGGTCACGGTGTTCAAAAAAAAACTTAAAAATTAATATGTATGTGTCCGTGTTCGAGAGCACGGTGCTTAAAAAAATAAAATTAATTTAAAAATTAATGAATAGTCATCCATTCCAATTAATTATTAATGAAGGGTAGAATGGGGAGTAAAGTTGAAAATAGGTTTGAAGGGGGGGGGGGGGTTGCTGTCACCAAAAGATTTGTCATGTTTTATTTTTTTAAGGGCTGAATTAAAATAAATAAAAAAGGAAGGGTTGAAACATTAAAGTGGAGAATTGGAAAGCAGTGGATCACTTCCTTTTGGCTCAAGCTCAACCGTACTCCATTAATCGCGCCTCTCTCTCTCATCGCGGGTCCAAGTCGTGCATCACTTCACGGTTTAAACTGCCATTGAACAAATAAGTGAGGCGATGGCTCTGATAAGACCCAGCTACAGTAACAATACCACTCGGCCGTATACTATAGATACGCTAATCTGTGCACTTTAAATTTTGAGGCTAGTCTGTGCACATTGCTAATGTTAGGAGCTGGAAGTTTTCTGCAATGGACTTATGTTTGTGTAATTTTTATGGTGTATTTTCTTTTTTACTTTATAGGATTGTATTGGTGCTATGGAACCCTCATGCACATTATTGTTCTCGTTGAAAAACAACCTCGTTTTATAGGTAGAAAAGGATATCCCTCTCAAAATATATTGGTCGTATGTGATTTTGATATGTGCTTCATTTTTATAAAGCCGGGATGGGAGGGAAGTACCCTTAACACGTGTATTTTTCTACACACTCTTCGAGATCCACGATCAAATTTTCCTAGGCCTATTTTACGTATCATTTTAAAAACATTTCAATATTCTACACGTGTTTAAAAAAATCCCCTATCTCAATGTGTACAAATTGTTTATTTTTCAGCTCAATTTTAGTTGGTTGATTTGGGGTATCCCAATAAGATTGGGTTTCTTGCACCATATAAAGGTGAGCGATATCATTTGACCGAGTTTAAACATGGCGAGCTACCACGTAATACACAAGAGAAGTTCAATGTTGTCTATTCAGCTTTGAGAAGTGTGATTGAAAGGAGTTTTGGAGTTTGGAAAATAAACTGGACGATTTTTGCCGACATGCAAGCCTACAAATTTGAAGATCAAGTTGCTATGGTTTGTGCGACGATGGGAATTCATAATTTCCTTAGAAGAAGAAGAAGGACAGCTGACGAAGAGTTTGATGCATATGATGAAGACCCAAACTATGTGCCCCAGTTGAAGATGATGACAGTAATATAGTCATAGAAGCACCTAATATCTCTATTCTAGATACTGCAGATCTGGAGATGGCAGCAAGGAGAAATGAAATGTGTAATCAAATATCTTTCAATGATAAATCGCGTTTTATTTGAGTGAGAATTGGAATTTGTTATTAACTTTTAACTTATTCAATTATAAATTTGAACTTATCAAGTCTTTAAATTTGTTTGAGTTAATCTAAAGTTTAGTACATGTGTCTTTCTTGCAAAATTTAGTTGCTCTCTAAAGGAGTGTCTTGCTTCATTTTTGAAAAAAGTCAGCATAATACATTATTCAAATAATTATTTAACACATATTTATTCAATTTATACTTTAAAATTTCAATTTTTTGTGAGAATATTAAACTAATCATTAATAACATTTTTTTGAACTTCGCAACAAATGTTCAATTCACATAAAATGAAAGTGAACGTGGAATGATTATAATGCCCTTAATTAAGAATTGCATTCAAATGTTTATTAAAAATACAATTTAGAAAAACAAGACAACTTTCGAAATCAAATATGTTTATAATTTGTGACTTACATAAAGCGTTTATCATAAAATGTAATCAAACAACATTTGTGGTTTATCATAAACCATAAACTATAATTTATAAGCTATAAGCTATAAACAATAAACAATAAATTTAAACCAAATCAAATAGACCCATTTATTGCATTGATCATGCTTGTAACGCTCATTATTCATCAATTTAATATCTAGTCGAAATGGTCTAGGGAAGCTAATGAAGTGATAGTGTCTTCCATATGTATCATGTAAGACTATAATGGCCAAATCATCATGCCAAAGAGATGTCAAATATTATTTTTATAGCACACATGAGAGAGACCATAGAGTTTTTCATAAAATTTTATTATTCCTTCCGAGTTAATTAGTTTGTGGCACTTTTAGAAGGGGTTCAATTTTAAGTAATCCATGTTTCCATTATAAGTATCCCACATACTAGTCTAACATACTTAAGGGCATTACATTTCAAATTTTCCACAAAAACGGGTAAGTACAACCAACAGGGTGATCCCCTTTGAGTAGGTAAAACTTCAACGCTCTCTTCATCTTTCAAACAGACAGTTAGTGAACTTGAAAATTATAAGCTATTACGAAATCCACCCCCATCGATAACTTCAATAACTTCCTATTTTCTATGAAGCGTTCTTCGGATTGCTTGGTACGATTTTTATATGATATCAAGCAAAAAAGTAGCTAAAAGTGACGAGGAATAAAAATCTAAGGTTCTTCATGTCATAAGTAAAAACATACCAAGAAAACATCTGTTGCTTCCAGCTCGACCCATAGAAGAAAAACAGTCTGAGACTTCTCAATTATCTTCGGTCTTCCTGTCAGGCATTTGATAGCGATGGCATCGCATACTTCTTTCGCATATCTGCATCATGCCGGAATTAACACTTTATCTTTATAAAGCACCGACTGAAAAGCATGGAAAAAAAATGAAAGAGAAGAAAGAGTTTTAAAAGCCTGAATGCACCAATTTTATTTTATTTTTATCAAGCATGTGCAAAGCACACACTAAGAGGGCTTATGATACTGAAACTTACTGTCCATATTACCTTCTGCAATCAGCATCTGCCACTGATAAAAATGCAATGAGGGTATCAAGAGCCTTCTCTTGCACTGGAGCATTAGAGTCAGCCACTGACTTCTTAAAGAGTGGACCTGATCGTACCCAAAGAAACGATGAATAAACTGAATTGTCACTTGAAAGCACATAATGTTAGAATTTGTTTGATAGAAAGATGAGAAAAGGGAAAGGGAAATGATAGGTGAAGCACTTTATTACTTTCACTAGCTGCTGTAAAGAAGACTAATCCTTTCTTCCCATGTAGCTGGATGAGTTAATAATAAGCTCAGTGGCTCCTCACAGCAATCAAATTGACAACCATCATAAACTTGGAGACACCTATTTAACCCATTGCAAGTAGAGTCTTCGGATCTGGGTCATTACCATGCTGTTCAATGCTATATCATCCGAATGCCTCCCAACTTCCTAATAGTCGTAGACAAATTAGTAGGCAAAGTACCAATCTTAACATTGGCCATGAGTTAGTAAAATAGCTTACTGTATCCATGAACTAACCAATTGAGATATGCAAAAGACTCGCAAACTTGCATGTCGGGAACATAGTTACCAAGAACGCGGTACACTCCGGGACATGGGTCGGGAATGAGGAACGCATGTCAATAAATTTTGGGTACGGTGGGGGTAGAATTAGTTGGTACATTCATTGGGAACACAGTACGCTTAAAAAAATTATTTTGGTCGCTAATGGATTTTAAGTAATATCTATATATATATATATTTTATTTTTTTTTGCTTCTTCATAATTCATATTAATAACTAAAACTATATGAAAATACAAGATAATGCTAATCACCTTGAATATTAGATATGATAATGCTTAATATTCTTAACGAAAAAAAAAACTGTAGAACAATTATTAAGAATTAAGAACACAAGATAAATAATTTGACTAAGCCTTGACGAAATCATATTCTTCGTCCAAAGATGACCATCTCATCTCTTCTAACTTTGCCGAAGAATCTTCCAAACATGTGTTGTCCAGATCAACATCCCACTTCTTGTATGGCCCTTCTTTAAAGTCATCGGATAATCGTGACCGAAGACGAATATTGGGATGAATGAACACCAACTTATCAGCCCTTGTCCCGTTCAACCTATTGCGCTTGACACTGTGTACGTAAGAATAAGTACTTCAAAGTCTTTCTGCAGAAGTACTGATTGATTGTGATAATACATTCTTAGCCACTTTAACCAATTCCTGAGTTTCTGACCCTTATGTTGACCATCAATCGATCGCATCCATTGTCACAGCATCAAGTTGAACAGCTGCCATTGCATAAACGTCTTTTTTCATGTGAAATGTTGCAAATTGTTCACGTAGAACTTGTTTTCTTTTGCATCTGCAGATATCCTTTCAAATGCTTCCATAACCTCCATAACAACTTCTTTGTCAAGAATAGGAGCTCTTCTAGCAAAACCCCCGGGACTCGGCATCTCAAAGTAACGAACATCATAAAATCGAGGATTACCAAGACATTGCATGGGAATATTCATTTTTTTCCCACCTGGCTAAGACTATGCTTTCAACTTGGGGATAACAATCAGCATGCTTATTATTTCTCATTTTATCTTTTATCTCCTCTAACCATGTTATCCATTCGCTCATATATCTCCCCCATCTTTGGACCTTCCGTATCAGCAAACTTAATCAAATACTCCCTCCGTTTCGATTTAATTGTCCATGATAGCGGCATGTTGTGAGGGAAAAATGTCGCTTTCAAGACAATTAAAACGAAACGAAGGGAGTAATAAATAGGCTTAGTAATACTAATAAGATCTTCGACGTCGTTCCAAAAATCTTCACTATTTATAGTCTCAGCAACTAAAGCACCAAGTGTTATTGTGTGCTCATCTCCATGTTTCACCCACTCTCTCCATGATCTAAGAGTAACTGTAGTGGCTAAGGCCTCCCTACAATCAGCTAACCTTTTTAACAAAGAATAATGCGATGCAAATCTTGTTTTTGCTACCTTCAACAATTCTAACTTCGACTGGGCTCTAAATATTGAAAAAACCTGAGAATTTTTCAAAAAGTATTTCACAATATTTTTCCACATTCTATATGTATCCCCTCAACGAGTCAAATGTGTCAGCAAGATCCTTAAACATCAAGTTCAAAGTATGAACAACACATGGAGATCAAAATATGTGTTTATACACCTTTTCTACATCTTTGCCAGTCGCTTTACAGATAGCAGCATTATCTGCAACAACTTGAAGAACATTAGATGGTCCAGCATCCTCAATTGCTTTAAGCAACTATTCTGCGATAGCACAACCTGTACATTTACATTTTAAAGATAACTGATAACGAATTTTTATGAAAATTAGAATAAAATTAAGGAAAAAAAAGGATTATAAGAGTTGTATAGTGTAATACCTATTTTTTCGGTCCCAAAAAAAAAACATCTGCATACATGAATAAGGCTCCACGACTGTTGGCTGCAATCACATTAATAAGTTGCTTGTGCTTGACATTAGTCCATCCATCAGATACAATCGATACACCTTGCGTGTGCCAAGTATCTTCGACAACAATCGGGTCCTTCTCCACACTTCTTTTACACTCATTCAAAAGCACTATCCTTACCCTCTCATACGACGGAGGTTTATAACCTTTAGGGCCTCGGTTAAGTGTTGTTACCATTTCACAAAAGTGGGGATTCCGTAGAACATTGAAAAGAATTCCATTTGCACACAATCCCCTAATTACTTTCAAGTCCACCATGTCTCTTTCCATGAAGTTGAAAGATTCTTCGAGGGGTTTAGTAGGCAACGGCTTGTGCCTTTTGGTAATTGCTAAAATTTTCAAAGACAATTATATACCCAACGTTTCAGCTTCTTGAACTCTTGCTCTCATTTGTTCATATTTCGCTCTATCGTTTAGCAATGCCGAACACCGTTGTATTTGCGCCTTAACACCAACCGGAGCACCAAAGAAGTGATAATGAATTCTAGTGTATGAACTAATAAATTACTAAATTGGCCCTTCAAGTTGGGTGTATTTTTTATTCTATTCAGGGGCTGAACCTGTAGACTTCTTTCTTTCTTTTGTTCATCTTCTTTATTTAACGTACACTACCATGAATTTGAAATCTGGACCGGAGTGCATGCTTGCTTTTTTTTCATCTTCTCAAATTATTGTAATTTGTAAAATATCATGAACCGAGAGTTTAGAATCTGGACCGAAGTTGACTGACCATGTATGCTTTATTCATATTTTTTTCATCTTCTCAAGTTAATGTAAAACACCATGAACCATAATTCGAATATTCAATCAAAAAGACACCAATTCATCGAATTTATCTGTCCTAAGTTTCTATATAAAGCAGCTATTTATCAAGTATTCAACCAAATTACACACGCTTTCTTCCGACTATTCCTTTCTTATACACCTGCTTCACCGTCAAAATGGTATTTGGAAAAAGAAAATTGCAGGATATCTCGCATGAGCAAGATGAATTTATTGATGTCAGATGAAATTCTCGAGCATTCTCAATCTCTTTCTAAATCTCAATCTCAATCCCAATCCCAATCCCAAACCCAATCCCAATCCCAATCCCAATCCCAATCCCAATCCCAATCCCAATCCCAATCCCAATCCCAATCTCAATCTCAATCTCAATCTCAATC
>JAOTQG010024525.1:0-15526 GCA_025631175.1 Iris virginica
TCTCTCTCTCTCTCTCTCTCTCTCTCTCTCTCTCTCTCTCTCATACACGCACGTTCTCTTTTTCATCTTCTTTTTCTCTATAATTTTTATATATAATCTAAAATTTATTTTGAATTTTTAATTATATTTTACTTTTTACTGTAAATAACGTACTCCCTCGTTTTAATTCTATATGATAGTAATATATTGTGAGAAAAAAATATAATTTTTAAGACAATTAAAATAAAATAAAAAAAGTATTATTTAACTATAGAAAATTTAATTATTTGACAGACTAGTATATATACAACGAGTAAACCCAAAAGGACGAGGGAGTACAAATTGTAGTAGGGAAAATAGCAAATGGAGAAAAACCGCTTTTTTTAATTTCAATTTATCGTTAGCCAACCTGCTTCCATTACCAACTCCTGCTAGTCAATCTACACGCACTATCAATTCTCTCTATCTCTGTACCAAAAATGTCGACCAAATTCTCAAATTCAAACCCTAATCCACTCTTAATTACAGTTTTTTTCATCACATCATTCCTATACCTGTTCCTCCAAGTGAATTCCCGAACTCTACGACGCAATTCAACCTCGAAACCAGATTACGATTCTCTTACATACATATGGCCGCTTCCATCCGACTTCACCTTCGGCCGCGACACCCTCACCGTCGACCCCGATCTCCTCCTTCTCCTCTCAGTCGGCCAAAACGGCCACTCCTCCTCGATTGTAAGAAACGCTTTTCAGCGTTACAAATCCATCATTTTCGAGCACGCTTCTTCCACTAAGGTCAATCCCGTGTTTGACCTTACCAGTATACGTATTACTGTTTCATCTGATAACGAAGAGGTGAGATTTGAGTTCGAGTTATGGAAGTTGCATTTCGTAGCTTCTTCAAAGTAGTTGTTGATAATTTAACTTTTTGGATTTGAATGATAATGAATATGATATTTGATTTGTTCACATGAATTGGCTATTTGATATAAATGGAGAGAGTATTATATGTTGTTTGTTTTGATTTTGGTTGGAGAGCATGTTTTGTTTTTATTTTATTTTATTTGGTTGTTTACCAAGTTTGCTTTCTTTATTCAGCTTCAATTTGGCGTGGATGAGAGCTATGATTTGGTAGTTGTGCGGACAAAATTCGCTTCGATCATAAGCGGGGTCACTATTTTGGTAAATTCATACTTATCCTTTTTGCTTTAGTTATTCCATGTTGGGATTATCTTGTTCAACTGATGCACGTAGGTATGTATATTTTTTTTCTTTTCTTTTCTGTTTTATGTAAATGTACTCCCTCAGGAATTCATTAATGAATGAAGTAATTAAAAATGGGAGGCTTAATATCCGACCACTTAGAGTGCCTAAGAGCTACAACTAAATGATGAAGGGGGACATAGTACCTTACTTTCATAAACCAAAAGTGAAAACACTAAATAAATTTAAGACTAGGAATACCATTGTAATCTAATATGACATTACCCCTAACAGAAGTAGGCAAATCAGAACTAAACTGAACAAAGAATCTTCATTCTCACAGTCAAAATTAGCTAAAGAATGTGCGACTTTGTTTGCCTCCCTATAACAATGATGGAAAGAGAAGTTCATGAGGAGCAAATCTTTGATCTCTGATAGCCTGAACCACATCCTGTTGCAACAAATCTGTGATACCAGGCCTTAGCTCAGAACTAGAAATAAATTAATCTTGGACCTTGCAATTAACAGAAAGATTAAGGGTGTGTTTGGAAGTGTGATTTTTGGAATTTTTTGTTTTTGTTTGTATTTTTTACAATTTTTCCCTTCAAAATTAAAAAAAATTACACGATAGCGATGGTGAGAGAAAGAGAGAGTGTGGTAGTTGTGATTTGATGTGATGCTTGATAGAATATAAAGGTGGGTATAGGGGTATGTAAAAAGAGTAGGTGGGAGAGACAAAAATATGTTTTTGAAACTTAACTCGTGAACGAATTTTTTGGATTTTTTCCAGACAAAGTGCGAAAAACTCCACTCGCAAAGTTGCAAACGCAGCCTAAAATTTCTCCCCCAAATCCAATTTATAAAAACTGTACTGCAATTTCCTTCAAAAACAAGCCAAAAAAATATGAGGTTCAACCTTGTCTCCATTCTCTAACTTGCATTAACTTTTGCCATACAGCAGAGCCACTAATGATTGGTTCCTCTATGAGTCCAACAAGTAAGACATTGGCTGTGAATTAAAGAAGAGTTGATAAATGGTGCTTTAACACTCTCTAGATGGACATATATGTGCAGTGCAATGCCCCTTTTCTTGTTAAACTCACTAATGCATCAAGTCTCCTTTTCGTTTTCTTTCCACCTTTCGCTCCTTTTTCATGTTTATGTAGGACTGTCTTATTTTCAAAATATTAAGTCTCTGGGTTTTGATTTAGAACTTTTCTAGAAAAGAGTAGGATAAAGTAAGAGGTAGATAGAAAGAGAGAAGTGGTGGACAAAACCCAGATGCAAGAAAGTAACTTTGTTTTGCTTATTTGTGAAAAAAAGAGAAACATAGAGATCGAGAGAACTAGTGAGAGTTAAGAGAGAAAAGTAGAAAAAAAATCCAAAAAGAGTTGCATGGCCGAACAAGGCCTAAGTCGTGGGGCTCTTCAGTAGCTATAATTCTCTGGGCATGATTCCAAGTTTTTGGTATTTATTTTTTCCATTCTGAGAGAAAAATAGCCTTTTGGTCTGTATTGTCCCTATTCTTGTTTGAAAATTTAGATTTTATTTAGCTTTGTTTTTTGAATTAAGCGGATATAATCAGTATGAAACGTATAACCATTAATTCTTGTTTGGTATTCTGTTTAATGCAGGCAAACACAATTTATGGTGCATTGCGTGGGTTAGAGGTATGAAACCAGAGTAGACACATGCTTATTTGTCTTGTATCTGCAAATAACTGGTATATCTTTTAACCATTTTCGTTCTTCGAAAACTCTGGACCCCATGATAAGATTGAACATGGTCATAAATTTGCTCCAGTATGTCTTCCGAGTTCAGAATTTATATTTTTCATCTTTTTTGGTTTGTAAATATAAAAATACTCCATATTCCCAATTTATGATTATCCTTGTGCTATATACCTTTTTCATTAAAAAAAATCTTGCAGCATATCTCCATTCCACTAGAGGACCGTGTACGGAGGAGCATATCCCACATTGTGGGGGTTGGTTCTAGGACCTAATTTTGTCAAACAAATAGGACGTCACTTTATATGTAGTTCATATCTCAGAAGGTTAGGTTAAAACATATATCGTGGCCCTAGACATTCAAATTCACGTACTTAAGATGTCGGGGTAATAAGGAAAACAAATTAAATCCTGTGGGAAAGTCGCAATCTCAAGCTTCTCCAGCATTTACATGCATAACATGTGTGTATATTGTAGAAGCGACTGATGGTGTGACTTGAGAGAACGATGGAAAGAGGTAAAAATAGGAAAGATCAATAGACCTACTGGGATTTGAGCTAGTCAAAATATCCTCTTCATCCCCTTTTTTCTTTCCCCTGAGAATATAGAGAGGCCTACATGTATAACAAGAAATAGGTGACACCTTGTGCTGGAGTATGCAAAGGATTATTACTAGGTGGTTTTTTGTTGTTGCTTGTTCGTAGAACTCGAGCCAACAGTTGGTGACTGAGTTGAGCTCTTTCTGTCTTACGTGTTCAAGCTACATGTGGATACCGAGAAACTGTGGATTGTCTGAGCTTTTAGCTTTGGACAAGGTTGGCAGAGTTCATTATTACTAAGAGTACCTGCTTGTAGCATGATGTTTTACTATTTTCCTTTTGATAGGTAGCATTTATTCACCTATTTTTAGTGATCATGCGGAGTTGGACAATGTGATTGGCTACAAGTAAATTCACCCTAAGTTTCAGTTCAGGTCATTTCGTAGTTTCTCAAAAAGTAAGGAGAATCAGTTTTAGTATAATTAGATGGGAATAGGAGGCTTTAATGTTTTTCAGAAAAAAAATTCTTGCCTAGAACCATGTACCAGCAGACAAAGACAATGTGGAGATAATATTACATTGTAATGCCTACATCATCAATATAGCATCTTGCTTGAGTTTTAATTTTTGTTTCTTTGGTCATTTCTCAATTTTTTTTTACCATATTCTCTATTATTCAGGTTCTGTTGATGTTCTGCTATTTCCTGTGTAACTTGTTCTTAACATACCCTAGGTCCTTTTCTCTTTCTCCCTTGTCCGGATGCTTGGTGTCTGTGAGCAAAAGTATGTATACTTTTGTGAATAATTTGTGAGGTCCCACTAGTCTCCCTCCACACCCGTGCTTTAAACTTAGTTCACAAGATCCGCTTTTTGAATTCTGACATAGAACCCTCAACTATCCTATTTACGGTTTCTTCAATACTTAAGGAAAAGGCAGCTGAGCTCTAAGGCTTCTAGTGCACAATTGGCGCCATTGTAAGTAATGGTATTGGCAGCTAATTGTTTTGATTGCTCTCCAAACCAATAGGCCGTTACAATACAGTTATTCTTCTCATTCTTTTAGTTCTTGGTTATGTTGCAGACATTTAGCCAATTATGTCATTTCGACTATGGAACTAAAACTGTGAAAATATACAAGACTCCATGGTACATCAGAGACGAGCCAAGATTTCCGTATCGTGGGCTTATGCTCGGTAAGCCACTAATTGTTTGTTGATTGCACTACTTTTTTGTCGATTTGGATATTGATCTTCATGAAATTAGTGTTTAGAGATGAACTTGCTGATGTGTTATAGTCCTGGAATGTCTTTGATGCATATGATTTTCCTTTATTGTGCAGATACTTCAAGGCACTACTATCCGATCAAAGTAATCAAGCAAATAATCGAATCGATGTCATATTCTAAACTTGTAAGATGTGCCCCTTTCTGTTTATCATCATGCTTGTGTTTTATAATTCAAAATCACTGCAAACAGTTCCTGGTTATTGTTTCCTCAATTTACCCAATGAGATTATGCGTACTTCTGATACTGAAAATTGCATTCAGTAGAATGTCCTTCACTGGCACATCATTGATAGGGATTCGTTTCCTCTAGAAGTACCTACATATCCATATTTGTGGAAAGGGGCATATACGAAGTGGGAGAGGTACACTGTCGAGGATGCTAGCGATATAGTCAAGTAAGATTTCTATGCCTCATCAAGTGCGGTATTTATGTGAGCTTTGAATGCTTTTTGATAATGTATAATTTTTGTAAAAGTAAATGGTTAATTTACCAGGAATGAGCTTAATTTCCTACATTCAGATTGATTTCAATATAAATAAATTTGTAATGATTCCAACCGAAACAACCAACCACTTAAAAGTTTGTAATAGCTGATTCATGGTAAAAGTTGTAGGTGCATTGACTGGACTCGGTGTGCTCAGATCTGCTTGTTTTGTTGAAGAAGCAAGGAACAATGGGTCGCTTGCCTTGCAAGATGTGTGTGGATGTGTCAATGATAGTATATTTGTAGATGTATATATACAATATAGGATATGCTAGGAAATTTGTTAATGTGCCCTGTCTAGAGTTATGTTGACTTGGCACTTGGCATACTCCGTCTCTCTCTCTCTCTCTCTCTCTAATCTGATGGCATAGAAGGCCTCTCTTCCTTCGTTCTTCCCTCTCTTTTGGTTGAACCGTAGCAAGGCTAATTATGGATCTTTGTGATTCAACAAAGAGAAAAGTAGTGTCTCTGGACGAGAAGAGTCTTAAGAACTATCCTAATGTATGCCCAAAGTTCTCCTATGTGTTCCCAACTTCCGGAATGAGTCAATATTAGTGTGGTCACAGGGATTACGCAATCTTGTTGGCTTATCTTAGTATCGTATTCTTATCACCCAATGTCACTATACCATGAAATTCTTTCCCTTTAAAGAGTCCTTTTGTCTATTCATATTTTCTTCGTTTGACTTGGGATATATATGTAAAACGACAATGAACTAGTAGATGCTTCGTGTTTTTTCCTTGGGCATTGATTTAAGTTCATACTCATGGATTTTGTGTTGTTTTTGTACCTCATTATCTTTATTTCTAATTTATTTACTAATAGTGCATTTCCTGCTACATGTTTTGTGATATGGCATCATCTGAAGTTTCGCCAGAGAGAGAGGTATGCATATATAATTTTCATTTGGATTTTTTGTATCTTAATGCTTTCATTAGTAATTTGTGAATTTAAGATCGAATATATGTATAAATGCACAGTTACACAGACGCACGGACACATGCATGAAGCCCTCAGATTAGTTATTTAGCCGTCACTAGATAAAATTGTGTGCTTGATGTTATATTAGGACCACTGTAAGAACAGGTAAGTTTCCCAACAAACATTTGGTTACCATGACTGATGTTTCCCATGTATGATTGGAACTTGGTGATAACTATTGTTTTCAAGTTGTGATTCATTTTCTCGCTTGTCTTGAATCCCTTTTGACAGGAATAAGTGTCATGGCAGAAATTGATGTTCCTGGTCATTCAGAATCATGGTAAAGAACATTTAAGACATCACCTCTGTCTTTTGCTGTATGTTCTTGGTTAGTTTATGCTTTCAAATCAAGCTTTTCTGGAAAAGGTTGAGGTCTTCTTCACAGAAATCACTGGCAAAATCCAAGCATTATGCTGCTAGTGTAATAAATGCCAGGCAATCGGAATTGAAACATGCGTTAGTTAGCAACAAATGAAAAACTAAAATAATTGAACATGCCGGAAAAGCTTCAAGTTGCCTATTCTGTTTTGATCATATAGAATACTTTAAAAATCTCAGAGATTAGAATCGAGAGTTTATAGTCTTGTTCTTTATTTAATCCTCTTTTTCAATGTACATGATTCTTATAGGAGTTTTAATGTGCATAGGACATTATAAATGGTTCACATCTAAGAAGCATTTTTTTACAGTGAAACATGTCATATCTTTGCTGCCTTTATATATTTAAATGTGATATATTAGAAGCAGAGAAAAATAAATGAGTGTTCAAATAACTCAATTGGTGATCTACCCTTGCATATTCTTTTAACTATCTCATATGCCTTGCATGGAATCTTAAATCTGCTGTTCGCTGGTTTTTGTCCCCTCCATTTCTCCACATGCAGTACCTGGTTTGTTTAGGCCTCTTGGGGGTTTAAAAAAAAAAAAAACAGGATGTAATTGGAGGGGCTTATGGGTTACTAACAAGATTGTTACTCAAGTGCCACCAAAAAGGAAAACTAAAAAGAAAGGCATGCCAATGCACCTGTTTTTAATCTTTATTGCATCTGTTCTTTGAGATTGTTTCTTGATCCAGTTTGTACTGTGCTTTATGTTCAAGTTTTGATATGCTTATGTGCAGGGGTTCTGGATATCCTGGTCTGTGGCCATCCCCTTCGTGTAGAGAACCATTGGATGTATCAAATAACTTTACTTTTGATGTGCTAGCTGGCATTCTGGAAGGTTAAATTCTGATAATAACTTTTGTGCCTGTGGTTGGTATTTGCTGCATTTTTGCTGTTTCATCCGAATACAGACTCGTCATATTCTTCCTGCGGTAGTTAAAAAAATGGTGAAGTTTAACACGTGGCTGATACACCAATATGAGTTTCAGAAAACCCTCTCTTTGTAGCTTCATCACAAGCCTTTGTAGATGATAATAATGCTTGTCATATGAGATGTAAAGTGAAGCTAAGAATTGTGTCTATGGACCCAAAACAGTGTTATGCTTGGTTTGGCTCATTCAAGGCTTTACTTAAGCTCAGATGTTAAGTTATTGAGCGTAAACAAAATCATAAAATTCATAATTTTCCTTGTTTGAGTAAATATTGTCGATATATGGAGTGACTGGAAGTTGGTTTTTTATTTTGATGTATGTGCGAAGTTTGGGAGTTACTTCTGTCCAAATAACCTACTGATATGAGCAGTTTCATTTCAACCAAAATGGTTGGACTACTCTTGATGTTTAATGTTGGAATTTCCTTGGTGCTTGTTTCCTACTTGTTCTTAGGTTGATTACTTTTTGCATCCTGAAATACTTGTTTTTTAATAAACTTGTCACCTTAATGCATAATCGTACATGTAGTCGCTTGGTAGTAACTTCTATTTTTCTCCCTTGTAATTGACTGTTAGGGAGTTTGTTTAATGTGAGCTTTCAAGCTCCCAAGAGTCAGTACCTTGGACTTTATACCAAAAAGTAGAAGGAAATAATAGGAGAAACTTGGATAATCAATTACAACACATATTTGTGACGTGGCCAATGCTTGTTGTAGTTCCTTGATTGTAGGCGGCGTTGAAACAGTGTTTCTCCTTGAAGATTTCTTATATTCAATTTTCCTTTTGCAGATATGAGGCAAATATTTCCATTTCAGCTTTTTCATCTTGGTGGCGATGAAGTTAATACAAGTTAGTGTGACTTCCTTCGAAGTTATATCTCTTTTCGTCTCACCTAATTTTTTTACTGATAAAATGGAAAGAACAAATGATTTTCTTGTTCAGTCTGACGGAATGAGTAAGATTATCATAAAAGTCAGGTATACCACTGTGCAAAATTGGCATAGATAAATGAACAAGATAAGACCCGCTGAAATGTGTCGATGCTAGAACAAAATCTCACTGTTTCTGCAACTTTAATTGAGTAATGCTACTGGCTTTTGTTAAGTTACCAACTGCTCCAAAAGCGTATGCCATCCAGAAGATGGCCTGACATGCTTAATAGGCTTACTGCTGTAGAGATTTTTGACTTTGTAGTTTGTGATACTGCTCCCATTGTCTAAATACGTCGTCTATAAGGCGAAAGTTTGTCAGCAGTTGAATCTTTTTCCTAACTCTCTGCGTTCAGGATTATGAGTTATTACTACCTATCTCTGGCATACAATACTATCTAATTAGAGGAAAATGTGCCAATTAAATATTGCTTGAGAATCCTTCTCGTTCTTTTTCTTCTTCCAGCACTTTGGGGGAGTAGGATCTACAGAAATAGATTTTTTTTGAGTTATTACTACCTATCTCTGGCATACAATACTATCTAATTAGAGGAAAATGTGCCAATTAAATATTGCTTGAGAATCCTTCTCGTTCTTTTTCTTCTTCCAGCACTTTGGGGGAGTAGGATCTACAGAAATAGATTTTGTTTTGAGTTTGTGTGTATATGATGTAACCTTATATGTATTTGATGGACGTGTGAATGATGCTATGTTCCTAATGAACGAGATGACATAGAAAATGTCTAGACCCTGTACTTTCTAGTGCCTGTGTTGATGCTATTTTCCTCAAGTATGCAATTCAATCAAAAGCGTAAGCTAAAAATAAGGCTAACAGAAAAGGGGTATACCAATGTATATCATGTTTGAAGAGTATGTAGTAAAACCTGTTAATGACCTTTCAATGATGCTGGGAACTCTTAGCAGAAGTTTGTCTTCTTAACTAGTGGACTCCAAAATTTTGCTTGTTATGTTAGCATACTTGCCAATGTCTAATTTGCTTCAGTGGAGTCATTTTACTCGTTGTATTATAGTATACTTGCTAATGTCTACTTTGCCTCACTGAAGTCATCGACCCAGTATCAATTCCCCTGCTACATGCTCTTAGCATATGCAACCGCAACGGATTGATTAAAGGCTACAGCTTAGGCAAAACGAAATGCATGCTGCTTACAAGTAACAGTTGATGGTTCGATAACTGACTTTAGTCTGTCAGTTTAACTTGTCTGTACCTCTTATTCTCATTGTTCTCTATTCTTGCTGCGATTGTAGTTCTTTGTATTGGATACTGCGCTACTAGTCCATGGTTAATTTTTGTTGTTTTGCATTATCCACCATTTTGCAGGTTGTTGGAACTCCACTCCGCATGTAAAACAATGGTATAATTCCTAACCTTTCATTTTAAATCCTTGGTTGTCTAACTCTTTGTTGTGGTATAGTATATATTATTCACAAATTCTTTTTTGGGGCACAAAATAGTTGTTCTACTTAAAGCTGGGCAGTGCAGGGCTAAGAAAGGTGTATTGAAATGCAATTTGCCAACATTTGTCCAAGGGGCTATATGTGTAGTATTTTATGAATTATATAATTATGCTTTTAACTTGTCCAATTTGGTCATAGACTTTATTACTTAAAGAACTTCTATAAAACATATCTTTCATAATATTTTGTGAATTATATAGTGCTGCTTTTATCTTTAAGTTGTCCTGCTGGATATTGTGTTACTGTAGAGTTGATATCAGTTTATACACTCACCTTGACCTGGACATATGAAGGCTTACTTGATCCATCTTTTCTAAATTAAACATTCTATATGCAGGCTCCAGGAGCACAATATGACTGCTAAGGATGCATATCAATATTTTGTTGTTCGAGCTCAAGAAATGGCGATATCGAAAAACTGGATCCCTGTGAACTGGTACCATCTGATTTTTTCTCTACTTTCAAGTAGGTTGTGCCTTTGATCTGCAAAGCTAATTTATAGGGGATTTTGTTTTTCTTTGGTCTATATGGATTTACAAAACCTAATTTATAGATTACTGCTTGATTAATATTGTAAAGAACTGTTGCATATGCTCCCATGTTGCACAATTCCACTAACTTGTAATTCTTGATGATACTTTTAACTATCGTCACCAATATCCATCAATATGTATCATATGCCCATGCCCGGACTCTACCTGCTTGAAGGGGCGGGAGGCAGAGAAGATGTCCATGTAAACAAATAAAATCACGAGTGCATAGTATTTATCTTCAGACCGCAACAATAATACCACAGCTCAACTCAATCACCTTGGCTTACTCCCCTTCACTTGGGGTGATCAGCTACGTGAATACTTTTCCATCATTCAATAAAATACAAGGCACCATCATTGCAGAGGCCACGTACATTCATATATTTCTTTTATTGTGGATGTGCATGTTAGCTTTAGTCTTACCTCTACCTTTGTTGAGATTGATACCATCACACTTCCTAATGGGTGTAGTAAGGGGACTGCGGGTTATGCTCCCCAACATGAGCAATTCTCTCTCATTTTCTCACTTATAGCAGCGACTTCTACTGTCATTACAAGAAAGTAATATGATCAAGCCAACTGACTTCTCCTCGTATGTCCGAACTCCTAAGAACTACAGTATAGCACGAGTGAATTAATCACTCCAGCCAATTGCTTCCTATAATACATAGAAAAATATGACAATTCAGTTTTATTTTCAAAAGGTTTAGAGAACAGCAATTATGAATACAAATAGAGGAAGATGGATATTTGGTTAGGAATTATTAATCAAGTTAATGAATGGTTTAAAGTGTAAGTAGTAGCTATTTACCATTTAACACACATCAGTTTATTCACCAAAATTATAGAGTTCTGTTCTGCTGATCATGAAGTGCCTGTAAAGGAAGAGTAATGGAGAAGAATAGGATACTGGTTGCCTTGCGGCCTTGCCTCGATGCCACTAAAGATTATTTCTGTAGTGAAGTAAAAGGAATAAAATAAGCAAAAGGTTATTGGATATGTAAGGTATTGATGTGCGCACGGTACCCAGTCATGAAGTTAATCTAATCATTCAGTTACCAACTGCTGAAGGTGTTCTCTTTCAGTTTTCCCGTTTTAACAAAAGAATAAGATCAATTCCTTGTAGCAGCAACCTTATGGGCTTGATAGACTTTACCTCTTTTTCCTACCAATTTTTTTGATATAAGGAATATGAATGATTAAGTACGTTGAATGTTTGGGGTAGGTCTCTAGATGAAATATGAGAGTCGGTTCAGTGATCAAGTGAACCATATAAAACCTACTCCCTCCGCTCCTAAATGAGTTGTTTGGTTTTTGAAACAACCTAATTGTTTGTTAAAATAATTTTTCAAGATAGATTTATTGTGTTTTGGATTCTAAAATTTAATGTTTATATAAATATTAGGTAAACTATCAATAACATTTTTTATAATTTCATCATAACTAGTCAATTCTCATAAAACATTGGTCATAGTTTGATAAAATTGACCAAAAAATTCAAAACAGGACACTCATTTAGGGGCAGAGGGAGTATTTTCTTATCTTTTAGCATCTATTTTCCTGTTGCTGAGGGTTGGGGGACACGGGTGAGGGTAAGGGTGAAGAGGAAGAGAAGAGTGTCCTGTTTCTTAACATGCAGTAGCATGTAGCATCACTCTTTGTTATGGTGCTGGGGTTGGACACATGGATATAGATTCTAATACATGCAGATGCGAGTCTGTAATGTGTGGTGCTGATCTTATATATTGATGCTGTAACTATAAGCTTATGATTGTATAAAAGGTTATTCATGAAGTTTGCTTATTGCAGGGAAGAAACCTTCAACACATTTGCGTCAAAACTTAATCCACAGACGGTGGTACATAATTGGTGAGCTTCCAATTGGCGATCTCTTCTTGGTTTCACAATCATGTATAGTTGTGGCTTTTTCTTTGTAAATTGAAAAACCGAGGAATTATCTCAGGTACCGAGGTGGTGTATGTCGAAACGCTGTGGCGAAAGGCTTTAGATGCATTTACAGTGATCAGGGTTATTGGTATCTTGATCATGCATATGTCCTCTGGGATGATTTCTATAATGTTGAGCCACTAGAAGGAATACACGATCCTTCTGAGCAAGAGCTTCTGCTTGGAGGAGAAGTTTGCATGTGGAGTGAGAATACTGATGCCTCAGATGTTCAGCAAACAATATGGCCTCGAGCTGCAGCCGCTGCAGGTAAGTCTGATACATGTATAATTACTTTTAGGAGTTGGACTGAGCGAACTTACCTTAGTTATCATGTAGTATGAACTTTTGGCTATAAGATCTATTAATTTTTTGAGGCACAATGACTACGGGTCAGCTGGGAGTTAGGTTTTTGGCTTTCTGCAAGATAATTAGTACACCAGAGGTGCGTCCTTCCCAAAAGGTCCAACTGATCGCCACGCCTAGTTACAATAAGTCAGCCAAAGTAATAGGAGTTAGACCTAAGATGTATTAATGATTAAAGTGAAAAGTAAGAGAGATAGAGAGACATTGTGGGACGATGAGAGAGAAAGTCAAAACAAAAAGGATGAAACAGAAACCCACATGAACAGACGCTGTGAGATCCACAACTCCATGCCGTTGCCTGAGTGTTAGATCCACACCCAGTTGGAAGGATTGGACCATCACTAATATAGGATTCCTACCATAGAGATTACAAGATATTGTAGTTTTAAGATACAAACTGAATGCTTCACTGATATACAAAGTCTTAAAGATACGTACACAACAACATCAACAACAACAAAGCATTGGTTCCAATTACTTGGGGTTGACTTCATGAATCCTTTCCGCCGGTCTTCAAGATATAAAATAACCCAAGGTTACATACTCCCTCTGCCCCGAAATCATAGTCAAGATTCCTGGTATGTGTCAAAATTACCCCTCTCCAGTTATTGACAGTTCTTTTCATTAAATGTTTAGAACGCTCTTCTTTTGTTCCGGGGAAAAAGTTGGATGGGACCACTCTAGCTGTCTTCAACTAATAGTAGTAGTATTATTGTTTCTACTCCATCAGACTATCCGCCAACGCTGAAAATAATTTTAAGTACAATTGACTGGACCGCTATGTTTCAAATAAACTGACCCGCTTAACATTTTTTAAGAAGGGAAGAACAGTGCAATCATTGGCTTGCCCTCTTTTGGCTCTTTGAGTGAATATGTGCTTAACTATAAACCAATGAGCACTTTGTATAACGGTATCTCCTCTTTCCTAACTGGGAGTTAGAGGTTCAAGTCGTGTAAGAGACAATATTGAGGAGAAATTTTAATATCTTCTGGCTTTAAGGCCTCGCTATTACTCTTTTAATACCTATTTAATAAATAATAAGGGTTGGGGCAAGGTCTACAGGGTAAGGTCTGCGTTCCCTCCAATCTTAGAGAAAAGTGTGTAACTATTATAAAAACCTGGGGTGGGCATAGGGTGTTTATAAACAGTCAAACATTTCCTTAAAGTTTGTGTTAGTCAGTGCAGGACGAGTTTTGGGACACAGGAAGAACTATATATTGATATTTATAAATTGATTATAATTGTCTTCACATCAGTTAACTTAGGAGTAGGGAAAGTCACGTCAGTGTAATCCTGCTTTTAGGACAATTGAAATAATTACATTCTCAAGTGTCACTTCCATATGTTTAATGATGTTTCTTTTCTGCTTTAATCTAAAATTGTAAACGATTCTGCCAATATCATTTCCCCGTATCTCTTTAGAAATTTCTACTTTTAGCTTTTCCACTTCTTGAAATACAATTTACAATTTATTTACCTTCTAGAGCGCTTGTGGAGCAAAAGGGTGGCAACTAATAGCACCAGGACTGCATTACCCAGGCTGCAATACTTCAGATGCCTGTTGACAAAGCGTGGTGTTCCAGCTGATTCAGTGACAAACTTTTATGCCCGAAGTGAACCCAGCGGTCCAGGGTCATGCTATGATCAATGACGCATCATTGGTGATGCTAAGTTATTTGGTGCACTGGAAGCCACTATGCACCATTGTAAATATCCTACTGCTCGCAAGTCATACAGTGGCATTTGATTGAAAGCTCTCACCTGTTACCTTGAACACAGGGGCAACTTCTATCTGCAAATGACATCAATGGGCCAGTTCCATTAGATTAGGACTGGACTTCTTCACTTGTACTGAGATTCTGCTAGTAAAAAGAAAATAAATAGATACTTACTGATGCATTCTTACCATTTACAGTCCTCCAAGCAGTTCGATGAGATTTCAATTTTCGTTAGTCTCTGGTTCTGAGAACGAAGAACCACTTCAATTTGCCATACATATACTCCAAGGTTCTCTATAAAACTCCTAAGCTTAGTTGCTTACAATGTACTGTACTATAATTCAGTTACCAGCGATGGTAGCAGTAAGTGAAGCTTTAGTGGAAGGCTCGTGTTATAGTTCAAGTTCTAAATGTTATTGGACTTCATCAATACTCCCTCTCGTCCCAAATATAATTCTATTGCATAAATAGTGTGAACTCGTTATCATACTACATTTTTATTGTGTCTTCGTTAATTTTGTTGTATCATTGTTATTTTGTTGTATCAACCATGCGGTTATGTTTTACTTTAGTTATTTTTATGAATCTTTGTTAATTTTATTGTATTTTAGTTATTTTGGTGTATTTTTGCGAATCTATTGTATCTTAGTATATTATTATTATATCTTGCTTGATTTTCTTAAAAAATTTCTTGTGTCGAATCTTATTTTACGAACTACAGATATATAACTAACATAAATAAAAAAATCACCTAAGATATAACTAATTTGCATGGTTTGAATTTAAACAAGTACCTCCCATATATAAATGATCAAATACAAACCATAAATATCGTACAAACGTGCGAACTGTTGTATTTTAACACTTTTTTGTTGTATCTTAATTTTTTTTTGTTGTATCTTAATAAGATCCCGTTGTATGTTATTATGTTTTTTTTTTGTATCTTCGCATCTTAGTTACTTTGTTGTATATTTACGAATATGTTGTATCTTAGTATATTTTTGTTGTATCTTAGTTGATTTTCTTAAAAAATTTGT